>JANHGL010009664.1:0-26191 GCA_024611195.1 Ceyx melanurus | reverse complement strand
TTAAATGAGCTGGACCAGCACCCTGTCAAGCTGAGATTTGAGTCTTAAAACTGTCCAGTGTAGGGAAATCCACCACTTCCCTTGGGAGACTATTCCAATGTCTAATTTTTTTCATAAATACCCAACAGAGGTAATGTTTTTTAATTATATTCAGCAAAGCATCATATCAAAATAATCTCCAGTCTCCAGTCAAGCTTCCACTGCTTTCCTCTTCCTGCTTTAAGAAAGCTCAGCTGTTGCTGAGGCTCTAAATACATGACTCACAGGAAAAATAAACTGTAAAACCAAATCAAAGGAGTATTTTTTCATAAATGAAACAAGGCTGTGTGGAAGGTTGGCATTGTTATTGATATTACAAAGAAATCTGGTTTATAATAAGCAAAGAGCCTGTTGATGTTTCTGTGCCAATAGAGGAGTAACTCAGGAGGACAGCAAAGCACCACCTGTGTCTGCTCTACCTGGGATGGGCTTGTTTTGGAGTCTAAAACAGTGTCTTGCACACTGTGGCCAGAGCTCTGAATTTTGTTTCTCAAGGTGTTTATACAAAGATGTCCTGGGGGTGATGTTCTTCATACTGCAGAGAACTGGATAGGGTTGGGACTGGGTTATTCAGATCACACTCATACTCTTTATTTCATGGCCTGGCATGTGAGTTGCCTCTTGACTCTATTAGAGTCAAGGGAGGAGAAACCACTGCATTAAAAGTTTAAGTCTGAGTCTTTATGCATTTATATGCTATTGTTCTGCTGGCTCTTAAACTATTTGCTAGTACTCATCCTAAATTCATGAAGTACTATAAATACTCACAGAGAAAAACTTCATTATTTTTTCATAAAGGACAAGAAATATAGCTTGGAAATTCAGTTTAGTAAACATGCTTCCGAACAACTGAGGGCTTGCTGGGTTCCCATTAAAAGTCTGTCAGATGGTGCCTATGCTCTGAGCCCTGGGTGGGCTATTCCAACTGTAAGATGGAAAAGTTAAACATTTCTAATTGGCCATATTCCCATATGTGAGAGAGCCAATCACCCTCTGACAGTGTACTTCAGAAATTCTCTTAAGACCATGGGAATTTCTTGCTACCTATTACCATCTGCCAAGATGCAGGTTTGATTTTTAATCCCAGGTCCTCTTTTAGGTCCCTTCACACTGCTAAATGAAATGGTTTTGTTGTAAGTAGGAACTGAATTCTACCCATTTGCTAATCATAGGAAATAGCTGCTCAAAGTCCTTATCTCCCATGATTTGCAACCAGCTATCTAGGGCATCCTTCTCACCCACAACATAATCATTCTACTTTTGCCATTCTTGACATATCAATTTCCTGACACCATGCACCTCCTTTCTCGAGAGGATCCCAATACCTCTTCCCCATCCCATCAGCTGCTTTAAGTGTGAGAAATGTTAAAACTATGCCAGCTAGAATTTCATCTGTTATAACTGAAACTTAATCCTCCTTGTCCTCCTCACCCTGCGTGTGAACAAGATTTTATTTCCACTGTCTTCTTAGCTTCCTTTATATACATGAAAATGGCTGTCTGTCCTCTTAGGTTTCTCTTAGGCTAAACTATGTTTCTTCAGAGGTCATGTTTTCTAGGTATTTGCATCTTGTGGTCTCCTCCAGAGTCTCTTAGCTAGTCAACATCCCAACTGTACTGTAGCGCTGCACATGGGAAAATTCCAGCTTGGCCCTATCATTGGTGAATGAAGTGGAAGAAATAACTTTGCATTCTCCAGGCAGTGCTCCTATTTGTTCATCCCAGTATAGTGTCTGCTGCAGTGCGACACAACCAAGGCAAATTTCTTTTACAGTTGGACGTGAAGTTTTCTAGCCTGAGAAATCATTTTCATTGACTCAGGCTCTCAAACTCAGTACTTATGTGTCCTTACCATTTGTTGCATTGTGTTGTCTGCCATTCAGACCCTAACAAACTCAGGGTGATGCAGAATAGGTGCTTTTGCTTCGTGCTTGTGGTGACTTGATACAAGACCTGATGCTGAGATGAGGGGCACTGAGGTTATCCTTAATAGCCTTATGTCAGTCATAATCAGACTCAATTTTTAATGAATAGTCTTTTTGTTGTTGTTATTACTGTACTCATCATACTCCCTTAAATGATATTTTAAGCTTTGCTCTGAGTCATCAAGTATGTTTTTTCTCTTCCCACCCAATCATAACATTTTCTAGATATTCACTGGGGTTAACGCTCATTAATTTAGGTTCCAAAATTAATAATCCCCTGATAAAATACTCCAGTTTAAATTACTCTTTAGGCTTAAGGCAAATGTTGTGTGTGAGTCACAGCATATTCCCACGACTTTGAGAGCAATATTGTTCATAATGTCACATCCAGAAGCATCATATTATCCGCTGAATATTTAGACATGAGTGTATATTTGGTAACTAGGAAGAAGAGATATAAATTATTATTCCACAATGCTACCATTTTAGTGATACTTGCTAGGTGTTTTTATTTGTTGGCTGCAATCTAGTAATTTAAAAGTATCTGAATTATTTTCAAAAGTCAAATGGATAAGACACTCTTAAAGGGATGCTTGTAAAATTTTCCTAAAATGTTTTTCTTGCAGGCTGGAAGATGTTTCCATCAGCCACCCCTTTTACAGCTTCTTCTGTGCTAAGCCTGGCTTCAGTATGAGGCAGTCTGGGAGAGAAGAGGTAACTGTGCTGCTCTGTCACTGTACCATTACCAGTTTTCAGGATAGGTCTCAATGTCTTTGTTTTTCTAGGCTGCCTTTATTTCAAACTCCTGTATGTACTTTTCTACATCGGATTTAATGTCTAGCCTGTGCAGTGCTGGGTATCAGGTCTGGGTTATGGAACAGGCTCCATATTTCACAGGTTGCTTTTGTGCACTCATGTTTTTAGCACTAGAAGAGACCCTTACACCATTATCTGATTGTCCCCAGTAAAGCATGAGGTGTGTGGAGCACCTGATGTGGTCACTGACCTGAGCAGAGTGAAGCACATGGTATAGAAGACATTAAGGCCAAACTTGTATACAGTTAATTTAAAAGACCTTACCAAAATAAACACAAAGCCACTGAACTTAGTTTTATTAGCTAGTGTAGTGAAGCAACAGGCTGGAAAAAGTCTTGAAACTAAGGTGTAATCTTGGTAGTTGCTTGTATATGGTACCAATAAATGTGTGCCAATGAACACTCCCATGCTCTTAGTCCTCCTTTAGAGAGCCTGTTGTGCTACCTTTCTTAGAGAAGAGAGAAAAGGGGGTTGCTGGGGTGTGCCCAAACCCTCAAAGAAGGTAACTTTGGCCGCCTGTTTGCTCAACCCACATCCCAGAGAGAGGGAGACACACTGCTGCTGGATTATTGCCAGCGGATCTTACAGTCAGGCTTCTGACATGTCAGCTTCTGCTTGTGGAAAACTCCATCTGCAGGTTTACAGGCTGTGATGTCTAAAGACAGATTGGCACTGAAAGCCAAGTGGTGCCCCTGCCAAAGCGCTGACAGTTGGAGAGCGTTAGCAGCGTTCCCCAGGTGTGCCAACGTTGGGAAATTAAAACCAGTTTTACCTCAAGCAGCAACACAGAATCTGAAACCTTCACATCTCCCTCCCTGGGGATGTTACCCATCTGAGTTGACACAAGGACCGAAGGGGTCATGTAACTTCACCTGCAATTCTCTCAGCTAATGTGTAAAGGAGTCGCAGCAGCACTGGAGGCACCAAGATGTGGGTTATGAAAGAACCCAACAGCCCTGTCAGGAGTAGCAAGGTGTGCTGGCATGGTGGGAAACACAGGTATTGCCACCATGGTACCTGTGGGGTCCAGCAGCAGAGCAGGCACAGCGAGAAGCACAGGTTCCAAATTAAAGTCTCAGATCAGGATCCTTCAGCTACAGGAATGCAAGGAAGGGAAAGCAGGTAGGCAACAGGGAAACCCTACAAAAGTGAAGGGTACTGCAGTTCAAGAGGGATGTGATCCATGAGACATGTTCTAGGTTAGAAGTGAGATGCTGATGATGGACCTAGAAAGTGGACTTTTGGCATGGGAAGGTGGAAAAATGGGGTTTTCTGAAAACAGAAAACCGAAGGAGAAGGAAAACAGTCTGCAATTGTGTTAAGTGTGTAAAGTGGCTTCAAAGAGCGGGGGAATAATCTGTTCAAGTACATGGTGGTTAGAATCAGTAATAATGAGTTTAAATTAAAACAAGGGAGGTTTAAATTAGCATAAGAATTTTGTCTCTAAGAATAGCAAAAAAAAAAAAAAAAGAATAGGAGGTGGAGTCTCTGTTATTCAACCTGTCCTTACATTATTCAAACAAAATCAGTTGAAGAAGGCTCAGGCAAATTTAGAATTATTTTTTTTTCCCCCTTAGTTTTTCCTGGGGGCTGATAGGGGAACAATAAGGTATTTATAACTGGGTTTCCTCTCCAGTTTAAGATTGGGGTTCAGTTTTGCTGCCTTGTGCTTCCTCAGATTGTTTCTATTTAGATGGAGTTGTGCTCTGAAATAACAGCCTTCATGGGAGAGCAAAGGCTTTATTTATTTATTTAGGATGAAACTGTAAATTTGGGAGTTTTCCTTTGATCTTTGTCAACTAGTGTCTAAATCAGAGAAGTGGAAAAAATTACCTTATACTGAATAGAGACTTGAATCATGTTCTTGATTCTGCTATAGTCTTCCTGTGTTACCTCGGGTAACTGTCTGCTACTCATTGGTACATCAAGGTGAGGACAGCAATCTTTATCCTTTAGAGAAAAGGTCAGAAGGGAGCCTGAATAATTGTACTTTCTTGGCAACAAGGACTATCTCTTCTCTGTACCACCCCCACTATGTGGAGACACAGTCACATTTGAAACCTTCTCATGGCTGCATAGGCAGTAATCTTCCTTTGTCAGAATTTGGGATCACTGGTGTCATACAAATACAAAAAAGCTTCCAGACAACACTTTCTAGGTGATATTGAGTAATAATGTGTTTAAAGAGTTCAGAAAAAAAAAAAAAAAAGAGAAGAGAGCTCACTTTGGAACTAACACGGATGCACTCATGTGAATCCAAGACTTTGTGTCTTCAAGGGAGATATTTGGTGGTGAGACCTTTTCAGGCATGTAAGTACCACACTGTACTGCCTGCTGGTCTTGCAGTGTAGTTGTCTGCAGTCATTAGGAGCTGTGTGGCTTTATTTTGGGAAGCAGTGTCCCCTGAATGGGACATGACACCTGTGTAGGTAGTTTTGTGCTGTAGCAGGTCTGCACTTCTACAAAAGAGGGGCTTTATAAAGCTTGGGGTCTCTGCAGGGGAAAAAACAGTTCTTGGAAAATGAGACAAGATCTTCCTCTTCAAAGCTGTCTTAAAACTGTCTGACTGACTTCTCTTCCTTTGAGGAATTGTTTTAAATCTACCTATCAATATCCTATAGCCTCTCCTGACTCATGTTTCTGCATCAGCATTGCTCTTGGGCACTCCAGAAATGTCACTGCCCATGTCCATGCTGCTGTTTACTCTGCAGGCAGGGTACCCACAGCATGCTGGAGAGATGGGCAGGGGCCTGATGGGACTCTGCTGACCAGGCAGTCTGACAGTCCCTCTCCTCTGCTTTCCTTGCATGATATTAGCAGACAGACTTGCAGCTCAACACCAGGTTTTCAGGAAAGAAGAGCCAATTTTGCACAGCTGTAAACGAGCACAGGCAAGCAGCTGCATCTTGGGCTGCAGCTACAGAATTGTTACCAGAGGTGGTTTACACATCAGGTATATACAATACTGTCACTCTAGCTAACCTGCATTGAAGATGTTCATGGTAATTTTCACTAGTGAAGTGCTGGATTGCACTTGAATTTTTGTCATTCCCTTCTCTACCTGCTAGTCAGTAGATTCCTTTTTTAGGACTAAAAGATCTGTGGGATGTTTGGTTTTTTTTTCTAATTTTAAAAATACATATATATATTTTTTAGCAAAAAAACAGATTCAGGGACACACCATGCCAGGGGCTTTCAGACACAGAAGTAGAAGGTACTTTTTAAAACACACTCATTAGCCTTGATTCAAAATTATCCATGTCTTGGAAAGTGGGAATTGGAACAGCTTTTTAGCCTGGAGAAGTGTTGGTCCGATCCTGACATTGTGGTGTCAGTCTGAGCACAGCGTTATCATCTGTTTTCCCTGGCACAGAAGCTTGAGCAATGATGAAGCTGAGATGGGGCGAGTGCAAAAAGCAGTATGGGCTGAGCCCCTACTGACAAGCACTGAAGTATTTCTGTTCTTAGTTGGTCTGTTGTGCACATCCATTAATTCCCATGATGTTTCTGTAGGCTTGTGAATTTTTTTTTCCTTTCAGAATTCAAAACCCTGTGACTCTTTTGTTCAATCTCTTCCCCATCACCAAGCAAATCCCAGGACTTTTCTCTGGGCACTTTAGAAGGCAGTACTTCTGTCTTCACCTGTTTAAAGCAGAAAACTAAAAAGAAAATTCTGCCACTGCAGAGAAAAAAAATAACCTGGCACTGACAATAAGAGAGCAGTGAGATTGTGCATGGAGGACAAGCATGTTCAAGGTGAGGCCTCTTTGGGGAATGATCCTATTGCAGTGGGACTGTACAGAGCCAGCAATGCTTTTCTGAGCCACAATTCAAAGAGGAGCAGAAGAGCGAGGGACTGAAGCACTCCTGGATTTGCCTGTGAAACAAACTTCAAGAAGAGAGCAGCTGAAGTAGTGATATAATAACCACAAGAGAAGCTGCAAAACCGTTGATTTAAAACTGTTCTGCTTGAATGGTATTGCTATCAAGCACCCTTTTCAGGCACTGGAAGCTTTGCCAGGGATAAAGGAAAAAGAGACAAGGGACCCATACAAATCATACAGCAGTTTGTCTAGTTCTCAGTACATGGAAAACTTTTGGGTGCAGTGGCATCAGCAAGAAACATGAAGTGTTGGGTAACTCGGTGTCTTCTCCCTCTGATCCCTGTTTTTGTGTACCCAGCAAAGGTCTAAGAGCACCTGTGGTTTGTTGTGGTATCTGAAACCCCAGATTTCACTCAACAACTGCTTTTGGTCTGACAGTCCTCTCTGTGGAGAGTTCTCCATTTCACATCCTCTCTGCACATGTAAGAGGTGTCTGCCTGTCTGAAGGGCTAAGATCCCATCTTGTAACACTTGCAAAAATGCTTGTCAAGCTGTGGGACAAAGCACAAGGAACTGAAGTGAGAAGTGACAATCTGCTTTGTGCAGCAGGGAAGCACTTGGCAAAGATGCAATTTATAAATGTAAGAGCTGCCAAGTTTTTTGTTATAATTTGTTCTGCTGACTTTTGCAGAACTGTAACTTGGGAGATTGTAGGTTGGCTCCTCTGTACAGATTCCTGTAGAAAATGTGGCATAAAAGAACAAGAAACGGTGGGGCAAATTCCCAGTTTTCACAGGTTGCTTTACATTTGTTGTCAAAGTAAAGAAGGTCTGAAGACAACATAATTGTGAATGATAGAGCTTCAGTAATTAACAAGGAATTTTAAATTCTTGATGGAACAGAGGAAGCTTGGGACAGGTGTGTATACAGTTGCTCTTCTAAACAGGGACTTAAAAAAAACCAACAAAACTGGTATAAAAGATTATGTGGAAACTTCCAGTTTAGCCCTCATTTATGTGAACTCGGATTATAAGAAAGCTGATCAGAAGATTTTCTCTGAGCTTTTATTTTTTTCTTCAAAGGAAAACTAAGTTGCCATCAAGGAGAAGAGAAGTGCCTATAAAGGCTACAGGTTTATTTCTACTTCTTTTGGTGAAGAATATAAACAAAATGCTTAGTTTCATCTTAGATTCAGTCTTGACCAAACACTTCAGGTTATTTAAACTGACTTGCAGCTTCATGAATCATCAGGGCACAGTGAGGGCTGGGGGCTCCTCAAGATGATAGAACAAGGCACTGCAGCCAGGACCTATCTCACCACTCCAGATGAGGAGTGAGGTAACCCCAGCCTGGGCATTGGGCACCTCAATGGGGATGGAAATGATGGGCCAAAGACAGGACATCAGCCCCTGGGGGAATGTGGGTACAGGCTCTGCTGGGCTAAGGAAAGCACAGGTAGGACATGACTGTGCTGGGGCTGGAGCTCTGATTTTCTAATGTATTCAGATCTGTTTGTATCTTCCATCTTCACCTTAATACCAGAAAAATTGTCTTGTATCACTGCCTGCATTTCATTAACTATAGGAGAGGAAATCACACCAGGGAAATGTCACACACTGAAGGTTTAGTAGCAGACTCAACTGTGACAAGTTCTCACAGTTCTCATCAGAAGTTGTCATCAGACAATGCAGAGACCACGAGGAAGCAATTTCTCAAAGACCTAAAGAAGAAAGTTCCTTGTTCTGTATGGGGAGCAAGATTCAAATATACTTCTATTTTTATTTTATTTTTTTATTGTATATTTCAATTCACTTCAGAGTCTGTCTCTCCAGTGCTCATCTTCCGTGTTTACGGAATATTTGGTGTTTCAGTCTTGCTCAAAAGGTTTTTTAATTGTTCCTGGATCTGTCTATTCTACCAACCTGCCTAATTTTTTGTTTGTTTGTTTTGGGGTTTTTTTTGTGTTTTTTTTTGTTTTTAGGTTGATAGAATTCTCTTTGGCAATTAGTCCTACACCAAATGTATAAATGAAATAGTCTTCTGACTAACTGGAAGTCCCTTGCAATGGCAAAATAGCTAATTAGAAAGCATTATTTTTCCAGTGCTCTGTTTGATCTGCATTCTTGTTTAGTACATATTGCTTGGTTTTGCTGATTTGCTGTCTGACTGGAGATGTCAATGGTGTAGCAAAAATCAGGTCACTTCTTTCTTAATTTCACACCTGAAGTTCTGGCAAGTCACTATAACCTCAATCCTGAACTTTCATAAAACTCTGAATCCTTAACACTTGTGGCAGAGATACCTGAATCTGTTCACTGTGAGTAAAGGAACAGAGTACAGGATAGGGATATTAAAAGGGGTAAAAGCCAGCATTTGATATGGGTTTCTGCATTTAGAATAAGAAAGAAAAATCCTTAATATACTCAATTCTCTGTGGCACAGCATGCTACCAGCAAAAAAAGTCTCAAGCAGATTGTATACTGTCAGAGGAAAATTAGTTTTAGAGCAGAACTTGTTAAAGGAAAATAAGAGGAGAAACTGTATCCTGATGAACAAGTCCTCGGGAGCTGTTCCAAGTCAAGCATGCAATGCTTGCTTTTAACTACCTTTCCCAGTCAAATATAGGAATAGTCTGGCACTCTCGCCAAAGTCATCACCATTCAGAACATCAGACACTCTGAAAAAAAAAAAGTTTTATCATTTTCAGTTTCTCCTGGTGCTTACCTTAGCCAGAAAAATCTGCATTGCTTAAGAAGGTGCTTCAGCAAGAAAGCAAGGTATCTGCATGTCTATCTTCAAAGGGCAATTCAGCAAGAACCAAATACTATGTAAGTCCATTGAAATGGCAAGTTCTCTGCTGGCTCAGAGGTGGGTCTATTTGCTGGTTGGAAGATAAACTGCCTGAAATGGCAGATCCATTTGAGATTCCTCTTTTCTGGGGGATCCTAATGTGAGAGAGGAGAAATGAATGTCTCTGTGACTGTCAGGGTGTGAGCAGCAATTGATACTTTTGTTTTCTCATTTTCATTCCTAGAGTTCTGTTCAACAAACAGTGCACAGAATTAATTCCTCCCAGCAGTTTCTTTCTTTTTAATGAATGATATTTTGATATACTAGAGCATTAGCTGTCACTGCATCATTCTGAGCACACAGACTATAAAATTCCTACGGTGCTTGTCACAGGCTGTGCACTCAGAGTTGTCATACCCTGTTCTTAATGGTTCACAGTTGTATGAGATAATCTTTTGCTAAACTTGACCTACATTATTTTCCCCCTCCCCATCTCCCCTTTATGCAGGGCAGATGTTCTGATAAAGCTGTATCCTTTGATGTGTTCATCTACTTTACACGGCAGATTTACCAGGTGTAGAAGTGCTTAAGGACTTATTTTTCAGTCAGCAGCTCCTGAGGTTGGGCTCGCTCTGGGCTACACAAGAGTTGAATTTACCCTTTTCCTTCTCTATGCTGGAGATTCATCAAGTCAGCTGAAGCACTCCATAAGGGCAGTGATGCAAATACTTATTTAAAATAAGATATATTCATAATAAGCACGTGAGGGACACTTAGGAAAACTGTTGACCTATATGTAGAAATTATTTGCCATGTCAAACACTATGCCAATAATTTATTTTTTTTTTAATTGTTTGTCTTACAATCACTCCTTCTCTGCTTTGCTAATAAGACAAATCATGTTAGATTCCCAGTGTGTATTGTTAGAGAAGACCTGGACAAGAGACATCCCAGCCTTGCCCACATGCCTAGGCACAAAGGAAATTCTGGTACTTTTTCAAGGAGTTCTGGATCTAAAATTCTTTCTGTCTGTAAGGGAGATGGAGTCTCTACAAATACTATATTTAGAATTTCTGGTTTGAGTTTGTCCAAAGTTGATTGTGGTTCTTCTAAAATTGAACAGCATTCTGTATTACCAAAAGGGGTAAATCTTATTAAATATCAAATGAACATTCCAGATTCTGACTCAAAAATGTCATCTCTTGCTGATATGAATCTTCCGCAACAGATTTTGAAATTTTAAGTGAAGGTGGTTCTTTGGAGCAAAAAAGTCTGAAGCCAGGAGGGAAAACATCAGCTCCTGAAATATCTGTGGGTGACACAAAATGTACATTGAAAATACAGAAAACCTGAAACCTAAAAATTATAATTTCTTGCTGTAAGAAAGCTGTCAAAAAAGTGACACTGGTTACTGAAGTGGAATCTGAAACTTCTCAGGGAAAAAAAAAAATAAAATCAAGTTCTGCTGATGAAGATATAATTCAAAAAACAGGTATTAAATTATCCAAAGGAGAAGCTTCAGCTGAACTGAAGAACCCTGGAATAAGAATCAAAGGATCATCTTTTGTAGATGGAAGAAAGAAGAAATTAGTAGGTCTTGAAAGGAATATTAAAATGCCCAAATTCCAGGAATTGAAGTTGGGAATCTCCCTAAGAAGAAAGAAAAGACCAGAGTCTGAGATCAGCTCTCCAAAACCAGAAGCAGAGCTAACCCAGCTAAAAATGACACAAGAAATTGCTGACATTTCTGTATGAGTTCCAGCATTAGAACTTAAATTTGATATGTCAGATACTAGAGGAGAGAGAGCTGTTGACAGCCCTGAGGAGAGGGAATCAAATTAAAAGAAGAACATGAGATGAAAGCTGAAGAAGCTGAGACCAAGGAACATCAGGGATTTTTTAAATGCCAAGATACAGAATACCTGTGTTAGGCTGGACACCCTTAAAAGAAAGGGGAAAAAAAAGGTGTAATGTTGAAAGAAGTCTGGATAAGCCTCAGGTATGTGTTCCCTTTGCCAAAACACAAACTGAAACAAATATTCCTGAAAACACTTGCCCTGTGCAGCCACTGAAATTACAGAATTAGGAGACTGTGTGAAGAATTCTGGTTTTATTTGGGCAGAGATGGGAAGAGATATTTCTGTACCTGTAAAGAAAACAGGGATTAAAATAAATATTCCAAAACCAAATGTAGTTATGTGAGCAGATAAAGTTACACACGGTGCTGGAGAACAAAAATGCATACTTTAGAATTCACTGTGTCTTTAGCAGAATTGTCAAAACCAGAAAAAAAAAGGCTTCAAAATTGACAAATAAAAGCACTTTACCAAAAGAGTTCCCTACATGTGCCATGTATGACTCTTGAAGTGCACAGTGTGAAATCACTGGATATAGAGATCCCCAAAACTGAAAGTGCTGCTGTGTTAAACAATTTCTGGAGTAGAATTTCAATGATCATCAGCTGAAATTATTGCAGATGGAAAAAGAAAAATATGTTTGCCTTCCACAGGAGGAGATGTACATTTAAAGTCAAGAGGCAGTAATTAAAACAGGAAAGTTTATGGGCAAATTAAAATTATGGAGAAGATAGGAAAAGAAGATGATTTAAAAAGACTGAGGTTTGAATGGTCTACAAGAAAGGGATCAGGAAATGCTGCTTATCTTGCATCTAAACTAGAAGATATAATGTTAGAAGTTTCAGGAGTGAAAATGCATGTGAAGAGTGCTGGAGTAGATCCTGAAATAGAATTTCAAGTGGAAAGTGTTGAAAAGGATGTGTCTGCAGGAGTGGAAAAGTGTGTAGCAGGGAGAGCACAAGAAAGCTCATCACCTAACCAACAGGCAGTGAAAATTTGAAGTTGATGGGACTCCACCTAATGTTCCAGTTTCTCAAAGTATCATTATGTTTTCAATGCAAGGACTGAACTCATTATGTTGGAGGAAGAAAAGCATAATCAATCAAACATTCCTGGAGATATGATCAAATGTGGATTGTCTTTTATCAATCTCCAATGAAAAGAAAATAATAATCTACCCATACAGAAAAAAAAAAAAAAAGTGTTCTTAATTTTCTAGAAACTGAAAGTGAGGCAAAAACCTGCATCTGACACTTAGGAACACTTTGAGGTTACAGAATTTACCACATGCAAACTCTCAAGTATATCTATGTGCTATACTCTGCACTAATATCTGTATTGATGGCAGACAATTGACACAAAACAACACTGCCATCTGCTACATTGGCCACCTAATGGCAGCAGTTTCTAGCTGTGGTGGACATGCTTACAGACAGATCTGAGGCTTTCCACCCATTCCCATCCTGAGTTCTATGGATGTGCTTGTGCAGACATGCTTCTGTTTACACCCTGTATTGTCATTCCCTGTATTCTTCTTCTTAATACAATAAAAGCAGACACAGCAAAACATTCAGCAACTGACTTGTAAAGGAGATGTATTTGGTTATCAGACCACCTCTAGCTTCATGCATTCTTCATTTCTACGTTTCTGAGGTGGGAGCCAATATTTTAATGGGAACTGCTGGTAGCACATGTTCCTCATATTCTCTTTGAAAAGGCTGTTCACCTAAGTATTGATCAATGATCCATTGAGCATGGATCACTCTTTTGGACCATGCTACCTTTCTCAAAGTTTTTCCCTCTTTATACATCATTGGTCAATAGACCCAAAATTGCCAATCAGGTGGCAAACACCAGAACTGAGGAAGAGAATCACTGTCAAAACAAGAAAACAGAGACCAGGGAAATGTAAGGTATGTACTGAGGAACATCCCTTCTATCGCAGTTCATTTCTGTTTGCAAGGCAACCTCCATGTGAAGCTTGCCCAGAAACTCTGCCCCACCAAGCAACTTACTGAGCACTTACAAATTTGAGTTTTCTTCTCATCCCTGTTCTTGAAAAATTTACCCCCCCATTTTGTTTTGTTGTTGGTTTTTTTGGGTTTTTATATATATATATTTATAGTGAAAATGTAGCTTCAACTGCCAGTACATAAAAGGAAAATACTCCACACAGAGGAGCACATAAAAGGAAAACGCTTCAATTGGTCAAACATGTAGCTTCTCAAGAAGATTTTTCAAACTGACCTAGTTTTTAAAGGTACTTATTAATGGGCACTAGGAAAAATCTTTCCAGAGGTTGTTGCTACATAGGAGTATTAATACAGCATATGGTCAGTTCTATTTGTTCATACAGGATAATAAACCTGTGAAACAGAACTAGTGAAAACCATCTGGGAGATTCTTCTATTTTGCAAGACTTTTTAATTATTGAATCAAGATCTCAGAATATTAGGCAGAATCTTGAGAGGAAATGAGGGCAAGGAACACTAAATGCAACTCCATCTGAGTATGTCTGCATGTATGTGAGTACTCAGGACATAGCAGTGTTTTCTGTAGATAAACAGTTAAAGCCAGTTGGTGACTGGTCACAGGTGGTGTCCCCCAGGGCTCAGTGCTGATGCTTTATCCATGATTTGGATAAACAGGGGACTGAGTGCACCCTCAGTAAGATTGAAGATGATGCAAAATAGTGGGAGTGTTTGTCTTCTTGAGGGTAGGAAGGCTCTACAGAGAGGTCTAGAGAGGTTGGATCAATGGGATAAGGTCAGTTGTATGAGGTTTAACAAGGCCAAGTGCTTTGGTTGCAACAACCCCATACAACTCCACAGGCTTGGGGAAGAGTAGCTGGAAAGCTGCCTGGAGGAAAAGGACCTGGGAGTGCTGGTGGACAGTTGGATAGATATGAGCCAGAGAAAGGCCACTGGCATCCTGGCCTGTATCAGAAATGGTGTGGCCAGCAGGAGTAAGGAAGTGATTATGCCCCTGTACTCAGCACTGGTGAGGCCACACCTTGAGTACTGTGTCCAGTTTTGGGCATCACAGCATAAGACACTAAGGTGCTGAAGTTGGTACAGAGGAAGGCAATGGAGCTGGTGAGGGGACTGGAGAACATGTCTTACGAGGAGAGGCTGAGGGAGTTGGAATTGTTTAGCCTGAAGAAGATGAGGCTCTGAAAAGACTTTATTGCTCTTACAGCTACCTGAAAGGGGGTTGTAGTGAGGCTGTTGTTGGCTTCTTCTCCCTAGTACCTAATGACAGGATGAGGAGATGGCCACAAGTTGTGCCAGGGCAAGTGTAAGGAGATATTAGAACTAATTTATCTACTGAAAGAGTAGTTAAGAATTGGGGCAAGCTGCCCAGAAAGTGGAGGAGTCCCCATCCCTGGAGGTCTTGAAAAATCAGGTGGCTGTGGCACTTGGGGACATGGTCCAGTGGACATGGAGGTGTTGGATAGAAGGTTGGCCATGGTGATTTTGGAGTCTTCTCCAACCTTCATGAGTCTATGATTCTATATAAGTACATGCCTTAAAATTCTACATTAATAGCAACACTCAGTGGTTTGTAAAGATGAATATATGATCCCTGCACTGGCTTGGGCATGGAGATCTTTTGGGCTGACTGCAGCAAGGGAAGGGACACCAGGGCTCAGTGTTACAGCATAGTTGATGGCCAAGCTCCCAGTGGGGAGATGGTCTCGGGGTCCTCACAGAAGTGTGTTTATTCAAGATGAGAAACTGACCCCTAGAAGCCACTAGCTGAGGAAAACTATGTCTAGTATTTAGATACTACAATGCAGTGTAGTGCAGTGCTAACCAGTGAGGAGTGGTGGAGGGTTTGCATGCTGTAGAGATGCATTTGGATGGATGTAGTTTGTCCAGGGGAGCCTGCTGTGAAATAATATTGGGTCATCTAAACATCAGCCTAGTGGTACATGCTAGAGGTTGAAAGCAGAGGTTCAGCTGCATGTTGGAGCTGTGGTTTGGTCAGGGAAAGTGCCTCACCTGGGCTGAACTCAGAGTTGAAGTATGCATTAAGATTCCTGAACGGAAGAAATGGAAAAAATAGTTTGGTTCTGAGGTCAAGTTTGTACGTGAAGTGAATCAGTTCCTCAGATTAATATTAGGTAACATCATCCCCAGTGGGTTTAAGGAACATTTGCTAACCTTGGGTTGATGGTATTAGATCTTCAAATGCAGGGTTTCTTTTCTCTTTGGAAGAATTTTACTGTGAGGTGAAATTTTGTTTTAAAACCTCTGGGTAGTACAAGTTGAAATGATCTTTCTCCTGAAACCTGCCTACAGGCTCCTAAAAAATCTCACTGGAGATGATTTATGGTCTTGGAAAAGCAAGATATATACAAAATGGACAAAAAAAAAAAAAGATTACTGGAGTGGTCTCTTCACTGTTGAGGAGCAAAATTCTTTGAATAAAGGAAAATGGTCTGATTGGGCAAGAGAGAAAACATTAATCAGCTGGGGTGAAAAATGTGTTGCTATGCCTGTATTTTGATGCATCAGTGAAAACACACTAAATAAACCAAATATTCTGAACCTGAGCTGCTGAGCATTGTAGATTTGCTCTCCAAAAGGCTGCTGAATGGCATCTGAAATGAAGAAATAATGAGGTTGTGTCCTGGCTTTGGTTCAGGTTAATGATCACAAGCAGCTGCTGGCCCAATCAGTTGGGAGGGGCCACAGCTGGGATAAACAACTGCATCAGCCAATGGGAGAGTTGGTACCACACTGAGTCATGCCCCTATATAAGGGGAGGGGTGGGCAGGGGGTACCTGTTTTCAAGTAGTTTCAGCGTGTAGCTTCAGTCCAGCCAGAGGGAGGAAAGTTGGCATCTTGGATACAGGTAGAACCTTCTCAGCTTCTCCCTTTGTCTATCGTTTCATTACTACTGTTGTTCTATTAAACTGCCCATGTCTCAACCTCTGGGGTTTCACCTTTTTTTTCTTCCTCCCAAATCTCCTTTCTCTCCTAAAGGAGGTGAGGGAGAAGCAGTGGGTGAGTAGCTGGGTGTTTAGCTGCTAGCAGAGGTTAAAGAACAACAGGTTGACAGGAGCCCGTGTCCCTTTCTGGGTGGCTTTCTCTATTAGGCAGAGCAGAGCCACCCTCACCACAAACATCATGGTGGCATGCATAAAGAACTGGAGGGAGGTTGAAGAAGAGGTGTTGCTTTGGCTTGCAGATTAACATTGTGGCTTAAATGTTTCATCCCCAGGTGGTTTCTGCTATTGTCAGCCTAGGTAGGGACTGAAAGGTTCACAAAACCTCCTTCAACACTTCTGCTTGCTATGAAAGTATTTTATGTTGAAAGGGAAGAGCAATTTCTATTCCCTGCTGCCTCTCATGGTTCTGCAGCTTAAGCCTTTATCTGCCTCTCTTTTAAAGTTCAGTTTAACAGATTAGTATTAGAATACTTAAGGTCAACATGAGTAGGGTCCCATCTAATTCTTGTTCCAACTTCCTCTCCCTATTGCCCACAGAATAACTGATATAAGTTTTTCCCTCTGAAAATAATGTGAGGATTTGTGTTGGTCTTGCCTCCATGTGGGCAAAAAAGCCCCAGTTCCTCTTGATGTCAGTGGAAATTGTTAGAGGTCACAGTAGTCCCTATCACTGTATTAAATATGACTGTTGCTACTTCTCCTGTAGCAGTAAATATTAATGTTTGTCATGCCACAGGTTGTGTGGTTTGTGAATTTTAATGTGCCCAGCAGAGCTCCCTAAAGGTGAATTACTCCCCAGAATCCATAACAATCTAAAATCTTTTCTTTCTGGTCATTTATTAAAACAGTCTTGCTCTACTGCTGTAGCTGTTGATTTTCAAGGCTTTCATAACCTACAGAGAAATCATGTTTGACACGATGCTGTAGTTATTGAGAACAGTGGTTATATTACATGGTGCACCTAATATATCAAACTCTGCATATCCCTGGATGCAGACAAGATAATTTCTTAATCTTTTTCTGAGTCATGCTGGACAGATACATCATTGGTAGACCACCAGAATTATAGTGGACAGGGCAAAAATATAATAGAACTTGATTATATATCAAACAGTAATTTCTTTTTGCTGTAGGTAGGTTATTCTATGATTTTAGCACCCTTGTGTCATCCATTGAACCAGCTAATATCTGCTGTTGGTAGCAACAAGATGCAGGAAAAAAGAATCCTCTAGTTTTGATGCAATTTCCTCTCATTCCTAAAGGCACACTAGGAAATAAAAATGTGTTCCATTTGGGCCATTATTTTCATGTGTGAACCTTCTGTAGCAGTAGTTCTGTTCTTTAGGGGAGAAGAACTCTTCAAGTTACATATAAATGTGTAAGAAGACAAACGTGACAGATGTTATTGATGGAGACTTAATTCATGCTGACATCTCCATACTTCTAATTGCCCTGACTCTACCTCTTAGGATTGAGAGGAGGAGTTTGTAACTTAAAGTATCCTCATCTATGAGGAAATTGCTTTAATTGAAGTAGTCGATTTTGCCAAATGAGGATGCTGCTGGAATGAAGGAAATTCTTTTACCTATGCCTCAGACTATAATTCCCATGTGAATTAGTTGGGATAAGGTTGGGCATGTGTGGGAGTGGTTCACAGTGTGAATTAGACAAGGGAGAGTAGGACACTGTTTTCCTTGAGAGGCTTGAGATGCTCAGCAAGAAAATGCAGTGTGTGTCTAAAAAATTACAGCTTTATTAAGAATCCCCCTAAGAATATTCAGGATGAGATAAAAACGAATTCATTATTCATTAGTAAAACTGCTTAGATTGGTAAAGTGTTTGTGGTTTGGATGAATGCGCAGAGTTCTGGAGCTAGGTCTCATGGTTAAGCAGTCTGCTAAATGGCTGCAGTAAGGAATCCTCACCTGTTTGCTGCAGTTTTCAGCAGTTATCTGCAGGTAGCTGTGTTCCAGCTGCTTTGAGTTCTTTGCTCTTATGCTTTAAATGGTCTGCAAGGTAGTTTTCCTCAAAGAAGAGTGTCTCTGCCAGTCTGTGCTTGCACAAAACAGATTTGGCTCATACTGGTTGATATTTAAGAGCTCAGGGCTTTGTTTTGTGAAGAGTTCACAAGTGTGCAAGGCAATTCCTCCTTGCTGAGAAGTTTTTTTGCTGCACAAGGCACCTCCTGTGGCACTAGAAACATCTGTGGTCTGGTTTTAACATTATTTTTCATAGCACACCCAGGTTCATCCTCATGCCTAGGACCCTTCTCTCTGGTCCCTCATTTTACTATGGACTATCTCTTACTAAACTGGTTGTCAAAGCTACACTGGCTTTAGTTGTGCTGAGACAGGCTCTGTGGTTTTATGCTCCCTTGCAGGAGCTTAGATGGTGGCCATGTGGTGACTTTTGCCCACTCAAGGTCATTTCTCTTTCCTTTGAGTAGAAAGTTTCTGATGCTTTCCATTTATGTTGACTTTCTTATTTTGCCACTGCTGGAGGTTGGCCATTTCTATAGCAAAGTCCCATTTTCTCCAACTAGGAAGACAGTGTTTTGTTTTTGTTTTTTTGTTTGTTGTAGTTGGGTTTTTTTCCCCTCTCCAAAATAAAAGGAGAAAAGTATTTTAGTTTTTGGGAAACCATGGAAATGTTCCCCTTGACCCTTGTTATTTGCCAGTGGAGAGACACTTCTTAGATTATTTTATCCCAAAACTCCCTCATTTGGATTTCCAGCTGCTGTGTTTCTAGGAATTTGTCACTGATTCTGTGCAGTTGTTCTGGTCTTTTCTGGTTTCCTGACCTTCCCTTAGGGTTTAATAAATCTTACAGCTTAATATTTTCACAAATTCTTGGATGCCCTTAACAATCACTTCTTAGGCATGAGGATATAATAATAATTTTTCAATTATGTTTGGTTCATTTTCTGTCCTTCCAGCAGTAAATGAATATGGTCTTGTAAGAATGTTTGCATGGAGTTGGCAAATTTATTGAAATCTATTTTGACTCAAAAGTAGAAATATCCTTCGTTGCCTGTGCTTCTCCCAGGCTATGTGAACATTTGCTGTCTCTTAGGCCTAAATTCTGCAAGGATTTATGCATCTCTTAATTTTATAAATCAATTTCACTGGGACTGTTCCTGCATAAGCTTTTGAGGAATCAAAGCTTTAACCAGTTTTCTGATGTGGTGTCTTGTCTTTCATGCAAATCCTCTCTACTACAGGGTGATCTAGTAATGTCCTTAAGGAGAGACCATGTTTAAAGCATGCTACATGACCAGGAGCTGAAGGAATGTGTCTTGTACTTCCTGAGGAGCAGAGGTGGGCCCATTGGCTTTCTAGGTGACCACCTAGGAACATGGGGCTAAATATTGTGCTCCTCTGTTCCAGAGTTGCTGGTCAATAAATTACAGTAGTAGGAGGAATTGAAGAGGCTGTTGTGGGAAACTCTTGCTCAGTGTGTGATCCTTGACAGATGTGGTGTGCAACAGAGGTGTTCTCATTCCCTGAGGGATCATGAAGATGATTCTTGACAGGAAGATAGGAATTTGGACCTGGAGAAGGTGAAGTCTTTCTGGAGCAGAAGAAACCACGTATGAGGCTAAGGCTCACTGTCAAGACCTAGGGGAGTATCTTGCAGCAAGGAGGAATCCTAAGATAAAGAGGTATCTGCTGTGAAGGATGAAGCAGAAGAGGTTGTAATGAGGGAGGGGAAGAAGGGGTTGTAATGAGGAAGGGCTTGTAACTCCTGGACTTGAATGCTGGCATAAGGCAGCCCATGCAGCATGACCAAAAATTCATTTCCCTGCATTGAAACCCCAAGTTCAAGAGAAGATAGACCAGAGCAGGCTCTGGGTAGAAGACTCCTGTTGTTTTTAGCCCAAACACAAATTATGACACGATCTACTTTAGAGAGCTGAAAAGTAATAATTTCCCTATTTTACACATGGAAAGAGATTCCAGTTGTGTTGTTGTTTAAGAGTGACAACTAATTTCCTTGATCACTTGAATAAGTTAAACCCTCCATCCTTGAGAGGTAGGAGCAATAAGAATCTGGCCTCTGTCTTTGTCATCTCCTGGTCTTGAGATACATATATCTTAAGATATACTCTGTTTTTTTTTGTTGTTGTTTGGTTTTTGGGTTTGTTTGGTGTGGTGTTGTTTTGTTTTGTTTTTTAAACATTTTAGGATGTCAGTGCAAGATAAGGCAGGGAAGAAAGAAAATGTTCCAAACACAGAACTCCAGACATGGGTTTGGAACAAGTTAAATAAAAACAGTGTTTGGAATTCTCCTCCTCATTCCTTTGCAAGCCATGGCTGTGTACACATGCACAGCTATCACAGCCTCAGCATCACAGTGGGGCACTTTAGGCACAAGAATAATATTTCCCAAATTAAACCAAACATGGCATCTTCTGGGGATGCTTTCAACCATCCCTTAGAATTAAAAACTGAAATTCAGTGTGCTTTTTCAAGTGTATAAGTAATTCTGTTTCTTCTTTGGACACTGTTTAAGGTGGATGCATAATTTCTGCAGCATGGGAGTAGTCTGTTTCATTAATTTCTAGCCTAGTTCTACTTCACATGCATAGAAAGGGCTGTAGAAAAGTGAGGAATAGCTTGTTTTCTCAGAACACATCCCTCGAGTTTCTGGAGCTGTTCATTTCTGTACCAGCAATAGATCTTGAGCTCTCACTTTCTGTGTAAGAAGCAGGATTATTATGATGGGGAAGTGACAGGAACTGATGAATAGGTAACTTTATGAAGATTGTTTTCATCATGCTGCTGTGATGAAGAATAATCTGTAATTAGAAAGCTGTGTTGAAATTTTTAGCCTGGAATCATTCCACATCTTCTCTGACAGGCAGTTTTATTAATGTCTTCATTTCAGTTTTGTGATTGCCCCTTGCTAAATCCAAACCTTGCTGTGCAGTGCTTGGGCTGATCGTTTATTATGTTCTCCTTGTCAGTTAGGAGATGACCAAAGATAAGAGTGTGAATTCAGAAAACTTCAGAACCCTGAAAAGGTTAAAATTTGTTGTCTTCATTTAGATACATTTTGAAAATTAAATACTAGGAGATTTCATTTTGGTTTTCAATTTTTGAAATGCCTGAAGCAACTTGATATGTATTGTAAAAATATTGGCTACAATTTATTGGCTATTGAAGGTTTCCTGTCATCATCAGCAATGAAATATTTAGATGTATTTTAGCATCTAAACTGTCACCATCAGCTATCCTCCTTAGAGACTTCAAATAACCTTAGGTAATTATTTGGAGCTGTTTGCAAGATTAAGAAAACAATATTTTTTTTCTTGGCTTATATGCAAGTTTGTTCTCTAAATTTTTGCTCTTTTAAACAATGTCATCTAAAATCTTATTTTCATAATGGATACTGGAATAGAGCTCTGGTGAAGGCCACAACAGAGCTTGGAAGCAAAGGGATGAGCTGGAAGCAATGGGGGGATGAGCTGCTCCCTTTCCACTCTCCAACAGTAGGTGGGGATGCTCCATTGACAGAACAGATCCTCTCTACTGCCTCAAAACGTGGTGAGGAATTAATTGTGCAGCTATTTAGACTTCAGACAAAAAATGTCAGCCCTCATATCAAAGAACCTGATGCTCATCAAATATCACCCCAGCTTATCTGAGCTCTGCTGTGTGCTGTGTATGTACTTTGAGGCAGAAACATGACAATTTAGTAATTACAGCCTGGAGGAGCCCTTGACTTTTTTTTTTCTTCCCCTCCCCCTCTCCTCCTTCCATTATTCTGATGGACATAACTGTGTGGAGGACAGTGGCTGCTGTAGCTGGCTAGAGGAGTCAGGAAGCTGCACTTCTCCCAGGGAGTGTCACCAAACATTTCTCAGTGCCACCCTTCACATTTGTGGCAGTGATTGCTGCCTTATCACTGGATATCCTGGAGGATGGAGTGACTGGTATCAAGGGCCATGGCCTTTTCCCACATTAGACATCATGAACTCGTATTGGGGGTGACAGGCAGTGCTGTGATTGTGATTACAGGGAGGGGCAGAGTTTAAATGGTCAAAAGTGGTAGGGAATGAAGATGTGCATGTGACTAAGGGGTCCTGACCTGCATAACTGATGTCTGCAGAGTAAGCTAGAAGTCTACTTGGAGATGTTTCTAGAAGAGCCAACCTGTTCATCAAACATAAATGGGGTTTGATAGAAAAGCAATTGTCTTCTGTGCCAGGACTTGCACCAACTCACCCAGCCCTGTGGTTTTTTTACTTAGTTTTCACATAGACTGGAGCCTGAGCCTCTGAACAGCAGCATGTTTGGTCTTTGCTGATACAGAAAGTCATTTATCTTCTTGTGACCTGCTGTGTAGAGTAACAAGGGTTTCGAGCAGACAGGGCTTCTGGTTTCTGGAAAATAAGTTAACAAATTCCACTTTGCAAGATTACCATTTCCTCTTACTATTTTTGGAAGTGTTTATTTTAAAGCCCTGAAATTAATGTCAGGAATGCCAAGCAATATGTTAAAAAAGTGGGGATGATGGGGCCTGGGGAGGAGGGAGCTGAAGGAGAGCTTATGTCACTAAGATTTGTTCTTTAATCACAAAAAAACAGTCGTGGTTCTGAAATAACTGTCATTGCAATGCATCCTCCTCTCTTCCCATTTCTGCCATTTTTGGCAAATAGCGCATGCAGTACAAAGGCCTTTGTAGAGTTATTAATCATGTTTGTCAGCCAGGCTGCACTAATCTACTGTCTGGAAGCACAGGAAAGTATTAACTTGTGTGTTTTGAGATGTAGTGATTAAAGGTCTTGATACCTTTCTTGCTACAGTGAGGGCTGCAGGAAAAAAAGTGAATGACCCTAGAAAAAGCAGAACTCCTCAGTCCTTCTGAGTCCATCTGTATTGTGCTGGGACCAGAGCTGGAGCCAAATTTGCATCCTGGTTTGCAGCATGTAGTTGGTAGCAAAGCACTGGAGAAGGAGATGATGTAATGAAGCTTTTGTATAGCAAATGGAGGGGAAAGACAAGACTGCATAAAACTTAAGGGACCTAGTGATTTAGGAACAGGAAGGATTCAGAACTTTCCTTGTCTGATTCCCATTAGGAATGTTGAAACAAGGTTCCCAGTTGCAGAAGGATAATCTGATGGTAAAGGGATCAAAGCTGCCTCCTCTCTAGCCCAGTGGCAGCACCCTTCATGCCAACATCTGTAATGCAGCAAGCATGGGAAAGTGGTGTCTAACTCAGAACTTGCAGCCAGCAGAAAGTGACTGCATGTGTGTGCCTTGCTCCATCAATCAGATCCTCACCAGTGCCAAGCTCACAGTTCTGCTTTGGCTCTGAACACCTTCAAACTTCAGTTCAAGAACTGCCATACGTTAACTTTGCCGTGCTTGACAAATGGCTCCAAATGGCAAGGAGAAGCTGACTGCCAGCTCTGAAAAGATCTGTGGTGTCTCAAATCTGGATGCAGATTTGTGGTTTAAATCTATGACCCAGCATGCTGGGAATAGAAGCCAGGTCTGTAATCTGACAAGATTGCTTGTGGCTGACAGACCTGTAGTGGTTTTTTCACTTCATTTTCCCAGCATATCAATGCTGCATTGGTTACATGGACTAGTACAGTAGTACAGGATACTCTTGGGCAGGTAAATCCTACAATTCATTCTTCAGCTCTGTTATTTTCAGTCACTCCATTTTATTCATGTACAGTGCTGCAGTTCTCTTAGGAGCTTCCTGAGCAAGTGGATTTTAGAGGAAGGATTCTCTTTGCCAAATAATTGAAATGAAAGCTAATAGTGTGTATCACTTCTTGTTTAGTGGACAAAGTGGTCTAGGTTAAGGCACTTGTGACTGAGAGTGTTTGGCTTCTTAGCAGTGGTAAAGAGTTCCTTAAAGGATGTTAGCAATTTGTTCAAGGTCTGCATAATCCAAGAAAGTTAATGCACTATTTTTTATTTTTTTTTTTACTTTTTTTTTTTTAATTCAGAAGTTACCACGAAAGTAGAAATTCAGTGTAAACTTCTTGCTTTACCTGACAAAAGGAAGCTGAGAGTTTTGGGAAAAACAGTAAGATATGAGTACACTTTGTTCCAGATGAAATATTACTCTTCTTTCTTTCTGAGAATTTATGAGCACTAAAGCTCATCTTCCCATAGTTAAGGGAGGCCAGAACCTGTGAAGCTCCAAGATCACAATTTCTTCATCTGATATGCAGTGATAAGAGCACTTGCTGATGCAGAGGGAGCTCAGTTCTGCAGCACTCCTGGACTTCAGGATCTTGTGAAATCAAGGAGAACTCCCATAGCAAGCTAAGAAGGGTTTCAGTGATGAAACCTTGCAGGGCTGAATCTCAAGTGGAGACAGCAAGTGTCAAGAGTACTGTGGTAAGATGTGTTTGAGAAAAATTATAATGGCTTAAGACATAGGGACTTGCTGAAATGACAAAGAGTACTGGAACAGGGCCACCTGCCAGGCCATTGGTTGAGGTGGTCTCCAGAATCACCTTCCAGCCTCATCCTTTTGTGATCTTGTGCTTCTGTAACAGCAGAGGATCTGATTTACACAGTGCACTACAACACCTGCTTTCATCATAAATATGTAAAAGCTACTGAAAACTCAGCAGCAGAGCTAAGAAAACCACTTAATGCTTCAAGAAATGTGGTCTATTATTTTTTCAGTCTGAGTTGGTCTTTCATTCAGTTACCTTTTGAGATTTTTCAACACAGTAAGAAATGACATAGGCAGCAGGCTTGTTTTTGTGGACTTTATATATAAATGGCTTTGAACTGTATTAATTTACTGCCCTAAAAACATAATAGAACAGTAATGACTCAGTGATCTGCAGTGGAAATCGAAGGAGATGAAGTTCCCTTTGTTGCTATACAGGATGACATGGCTTGTTGCATCACCCAACACTATTGCTGCTGTCTGAGGTGCTTGACCTATTTCTGGTCTGAGGTACCTCTTGTGTTTGGTGTTGCACACAGTGGATCTGGTATGGATGAGGCACAGAGAGCTCCAGTAAAATTTGAGTGAGCCTCCCTCCTTGGGAACAGTCAATTTATTATTTTTTTTAATAAACAAACCTTTTCAAGGAAGAAATGATTTAATGAAAACCAGACTCATTCATGAAATCACATTGATTTCCTTTTCCTCCTCAAGATTCCTTAGGAAGATAGCTCTTGGCATCTGTTTCGTTTGAATTTCAGATATTCTCTAGGATTGATTTATTATTTCTTTCAGTTTCCTGTACTTCATATTATGTTTTTATTCTCCAATAACTTTTTTCCCCCTTTTGTCCTGTCCCACTAAACCTGATAGAAACACCCTGTTATGAGCAAAACTGTAATTACATTTTCTGTCTATTCCCCTTCTTTCTTTAGTAGTGGGCTATGATCCATAGATCAGGATAGAAAGAAAATTCTTAATCATTATATTTTTGTCAACATTTAATTTGTTTTTCATCTGTGCCTGCCTGTTATACAGAATATCATGAGGTGCCACTGGGGATTTGTATGCCAGCCATTGGATTTAAATTTTCAATTGCTGAGTTTTGGCCTTGGATTTATTGGTATTATTGACCAGGCTGGATATTTAAGCAAGCTGTAAGTGCTGAAAAACTTGTCTCTGCCAAACTTTTTTGCTGACCATGTTCTGAGCCGTGGACACATGAATGTGGGATGGAGAAAATGGGTTTGCAAACTGCTGACTGTACATACTAAGGGTTTGTGGTGATTAATTACATTGACATTGCTAGGAATTGTCTTGCTCCATCCATAAACTCACAGCAGAGTGTGGCTTGGATCTGGATACTTTGGTACCAAGGTGCTTTGATGCATCATGAGTGTGTCCATACAGAACTGCCCAACACTACAACAGAGCTGCCCATGGAGGTGATTGAGTGATTGTGCAGTGAGGTGGATTGGAAAGTGGCTGAAGGACAGAGCCCAGAGAGTTGTGGTCAGTGGAGCAGAGTCTGGCTGGAGGCCTGTGACTAGTGGAGT
>JANHGL010009662.1:24877-41808 GCA_024611195.1 Ceyx melanurus | reverse complement strand
TCTCTGGAGATATTCAAGGTGAGGTTGGCCAAGGCTCTGAGCATCCTGGTCTAGTTAAGGGTGTCCCTGCTCACTGCTGGACTAGATGACCTTTGGAGGTGTCTTCCAGCCCTAAACATTCTATGATTCTATGACTAGTCATGACATAGGCTAGAGGGGGGTGTATCCATATGGGAACAGGGGGGAGCAGGGAGAACTTGGTCTTGTGCCTCATCGCCCACATCTGTCACCCAAAGGCTATTTCATTCTTACCTTGTGGTCCCACGTACCCTTGCTCTCCTCTGCTCCCTTGGTCACCTGGTGGACCAGGTGCCCCAGGTAAGCCATCTTGACCTGGCAGGCCACAGGATCCTTCTTCCCCTTTTCTTCCTAAACACAAAATACACACCTTCTCTTCACATGGCTGCATTGAAAGGCTACGTGTTGTCCAAAGGTACATGGCACACAAAGGACCGCCCATCAGAACTGACCTCACCAAGAAATGGTGCTGCAGGACAGAGGTGCACAACCATCTACTTGTCACCTTTCAACCACAGTGGTAGCTCAGAGGCATGATAACAGCAATTACTTGTGAGCTTTTATGTCCTCTCTACAGAACTCATGATTAGTAGTGCTTTGATTTCAACTGTCAGACTTTATCATGCTCAAGTAGCCTGGTTCAGCTGGATTAATCTGTCATCCTCAGCATTAACCAGACTACCACATGGTTCTGGGGACTGCTGGTGTTTAAGAGGAAGAGACAAGGTAGAACACAGAGCAGTAACAATGATACCCTGACCCTTTCCAATTTGTTGTCTAAATGGCTAAAAGGGACATCCAAGTTTTCAGAACTCCAGCTTACCTTGGGGGCCAGGGTGGCCTAATGGCCCTGGCAAGCCTGCAGAGCCATCACCTCCTCTTTGTCCTGCTTCCCCAGGAGGCCCTGGGATTGCAGGGCAGGAATCATCTACTTTTCCTGGTTCACCAGGATCACCTGTAAAATGTAATAGGAAAGTACTTGAGACTGCAGATTGGTTAATAGCTCCCATGTGAAAAATCAGCATAGCTGCTGGTTTTGCTATTCCTGTGTATACTTCATATAGTTTTAAAATATTGAATTACTTAAGTCGCACTGCTTGTAATTCTACTTTTAGTCTTTTAGCACAGTGTTTAACAGCACAGCAGGTGTTAGCAAGTGTAAGATAGCTGTTATGTTTCAAATACTTGATGTACAGTTCCTGTCTGAATGTGCCCCAAACTAATTTGAGTCAAAGCCTAAAGTCTGCCCAGATTGGCACGTGTGAAGCTTTACAGCCCTTTGTCTATTCTGGGGCTGCAAACCTGCAAAATAAGCAGGCCAGAGAAGCTAACCATCCAGAACCATACAAAATGTAATCACAAAAAAACCCAACCTACAAACCAAAAAAACACACGCACAAACAACAATAAAAACCACAAAAACCCCAAACCAAACCACATACACACAAAAACAACAAAACAACAAAAACAAACCACACAAAAAAACCCCACATAAAAATAACCAACCAAACACCCCCAAAAAAACAAAATAAGCAAAAAAACCCCCAAAACAGAATGTCTACCTTTTATGTTTTGGAAGTTACTGGGAGCTCTTGGCTATTTGCATTTTGGAACAAAATCAGAATCTGATCAATTCAGTCAGATTACGATTTCTGTGTTTGTAATAATCTAGTATTAGTATTCAAGCTTTTGCTGAGTGCTTGTTTAGGAAGCATCTTGTGTGAGAACTGAACACCAAAATGCTAAGTGTAAAGAAGGTTGTTTTCCAAGTGGAACTGACATAGATGACCTCTAGAGATCCTTTTCAACCAGACATTTCTATGATTCTATGATCACAGCATGAGACTTCTGAGGGAGGCATTACCATTATATCAGTCAGCCATTTCTGAGAGATCCATCAGATCCGTGCTGCTGTAGCAGGAGCTGCTTTTCCCAGCAGCCAAGCCAAGAGTACCTTCCAGTAAGAAGGGAATGTATCTCTCCAGAAGGAAGCCCTCATGAGAAGAAACATACTCAGTAGTCCTGAACTTACCTATGAAACCTGCAGGAGTTGAAAATTGTGGCCGTTGTGGTGCAGGTGGAAACGAGCATCAGGCATGTAAATGAAAGAATGGAATCATAGATTGTATATAAACAGAAAGCAATAGAAAGATAATGGTAACAAACAATGAGCAACAGTTTCATAAGTACCTATGGGACCCCTGGGACCAGGTTTTCCTTGAAAACCTTCATCTCCTGGTTGTCCTACAGCACCAGGTGGACCCGGTGGGCCATGGATTCCCATGGGACCTGGAAAGAAAACAGTTGTGCCGTTATGTCTGGTTGCATTCCACAAAGGTGAACACACAAATAAGATGAAGTGTGGATGCTGGAGTAACAAGAAATGCTTGGGGCAACTCAGCTCTGTTGTCTTCAAGAAAGAAATGCACATTTTCCTCTTCTCTTCCTGGTCTTTAAGTGAATTAAAATTTATGACTCTTCTTTTTGTAGAGATTGAAAGGGACTGGTATAGACAGGACTTCCCTACAGTGTGTGGAAGAAGCTGAGTATCTATATTCCTGCTTTCAGACTAAGGAATCTGTTGAAAATCCAAAGCTATTGACATGTGAGATAGTGTTAGTTCAAACACATCTGCATCTCCCAGAGTTTCTGAAGCTGCCTGCAGCAAAATCAAGGGTTTTTTTTACCTGGCAGACTCCAAAGGTTCACTGTGGATGCTAAAATACTACTACATGGAATTTTCCTTCTTGTGGGATTGCAAAGACTCCCACCAGCTGTGATCTTGGTGGCAGCTGTTTGTAAAATGGCAGAGAGATGTTTTGACTATGGGTGTTGTGGCACCCCAACAGATCACCCCAGGGGGTGGCTGGCTTCTTGTCCAATTACCTTGAGGTTAAAAGGGTATAAAAAGAGCTGTAAATTAATAAATAAAGGCTTCTTGGCATCTTGGTGAAGAAAATCGTCTCTGCCTTGCTCTTTCTCTTCCTCTGGCAGCTGGCAGATAAGCAACAGTTCACTGCCTCATTCTCTGGTTGGCAGGGGAGTTTTCCAACAAGCTGTTGGAAGCAGCGTGTGAATCTGGCTCTGCTGTGACATTCTACCCCAGCCCTCTCTGATCTGTAGGTAACAGGGAAGGGCTGTGAAATGTCCAGCCTGCTCCTTCTGTCTGGCTCAGACTTCAAGGGCAGTTCCCTGTGCACAAGACTCGGTTGCACATGAGGAACTGAGATCATACCCTTTGGCCCTCCTCTTCCGTGGTTCCCTGGAAGACCTCTGGCTCCTTGTTGCCCTCGCTGTCCAGGATTACCCGGTGCTCCTTGAAAACCAATATTGCCTGGATCTCCTTGCACAAAGATGGTCTCTCCAGGAGGACCAGGATTCCCAGGCTGACCTATGGTAAAAGAATGTTATTCTTAACACATACACAATGTGTAAACATCCAAAATTAGCGATGTTGGTTTGGGTTTTTGGGGGGGTTTTCTGGTTCGTTTTTTTGTTGTTGTTGTGTGGTTTTTTTCCTGTGGGAGGTGGGACAGTCCTTGTGTGTTTTGGGAAATATGAGCATCAGCCTTGGTCCAAGGCATTGTAAGGAAGACAATAATAGGAATAGCTCTCACAACTGTGTAGATTCTGTGCAAGCAAAAGGCAGCAAGTCAATGTTATGTGCACGAGATGCTGTTTCTCTAGATTTACTACAGTGCTGCCTACCCTTCCAATTTCTGTCCCCCATTTCCCAAGAAGGGGTAAGGAAGGGCTCGGATTATACTTAATGTGCACAGTCAGAACTTAAAGGAGATCTATTTGAGAACCAGAATCTGTAGGAACTGACTGGATCCCTTGGCAACCCCTGCTTGTAACAAAAGTGGGATCTGCAGAAATGTTTACAAAAGAGCTGCCACCTTCAGCTTTCCCAGGGCTGGATTTTGACTAGAAAGCTTTTTGTGGATGTACCAACAGCAGCAGTTGTTGTCTGGACAATGTGTTGTATCCTTCTGGCTAGGACGAGTGGCCACTAATCTCATTTCTGTTTGCTTCTGTGGAAATTGAGGCATCTCGTAGCAACAGGACTTGTACAGAATTATCAGAGGCCAGAAAACTGAACATAGAGAGGTCTATCCATGTTTTATCCTTGCTCTGGTGATCTGTCCAGGGTTGACACCTGTGTATTCATTCACTCAAGCACTGATTGGTTTCTTTGTTCCCCATGCCTTACTACAGAGGGAGACTCAGTGAATCCCAATAGCCTTAGGGACATTTTACATGATCAAGTTTCTTTTGTTTTGTTTTGGTTTGGTTTTAATACCTCTGACGCCATCTAAACCAGGTGGTCCTTGATCACCCAGAACACCAGGAGAAGCACTGTCAGGACATCTTCCCATAGGTCCAGTTGGTCCAACAGGTCCTCTTCTACCTAATGGATGCCATTTAACAAAAACAAACAAAAAATCTGAAGCTTTTTTTTTAAGTTACAGAAAGAGGTTACTAAATAGAAGAATGCTGACATGGGTTGTCCTGGAGGTGCTGCATGCACTTGCTTGTATGCTGAACAGAGCAGTGACTGGGCTAGTGAAGGCATCTCATAGAAGTAATTCTATTTTAAAATTTTTACTGCTTTCTATAGTCTACTTAAACTAAAGAATGCATCATCAGTTAGCATGTTGTCAGAAATATCCTCCTGAATTCTAATCACAGGAGAAACAGTAAAAATGTCAGATGACTATGAAATCCTTCTGCCTGGGCCAGGGTGAGTTCCCTGAGGCTGTCTGTCCCTCCTCTTCTAGTCTCATTCTTTTCCGTAATGTAATAAACAAGGAATGCTTCTTGGAAATACCAGTATGTTACTGGTCTCGGGGAGACAATCTTCTGGATGTATGTTCATGTTCATACTAACCTGAGAAAGAGCCTGCATGAGCTTCATTTCAACCCTCCAGGGCACCACAAAGGATGAAAACTGCTTCTTACCTGGGAATCCTGGGAATCCCCGTTCTCCCGGTGGGCCTGGGATAGAAATACCAGGCCATCCAGGTTCACCTCTGTGTCCTTTTGGTCCAGGTTCTCCTGAGTATCCTGGGGGCCCTGTTTCACTTTGACCTTTATAGGGAAACAATTATGTACATAAAGCTTACAGGGAGTACAAATATAAATGTGCAGAAAGGAAAGAGCAGCTGCAGATGTTCCTCTTGCAATGATTACCTAGTGCTAGTTCTTTGCTTCTCTCCTGGAAACTGGATAGAGTTTTGCTGGATCTGGCTTTAATTCCTCTCTTTCAAAAAAAGTAATCTCATTGCTTTAGTGTTCCTCTTCAGAGGTTATTTTAAAATGTCATTGTCTGTAACTTGAAATGTAAACTGATTGCATAGTCTTAACTTTAAGTTTCTGACAGCATAAATTTGTAACCTCTAGATAAAAAACAGTGCTCACCATCTAATCTGGCTTCAAAAGCACCTTTTGAACTTTGCAAATGGATCAATGTGAGTGAAATCCAGGTTCCAATTAAGTTTGTGGCATAACTCCCATGGTCTTTAAAGGTGTTGGGATTTCCTAAATCTCCTTTTAATTTGTTAGTTTTATCTTTTATGTATAAAAATCCTGGAGACTTGGCTCTCCTTTGAATCATCTGCAATGAACATTTTTATTTTACAAACAGCCTTGGAATGTTCCAACGAAACTATGAGTAATGGAATCTGTTAAGTTTTCCCCACCAGTAACTGCAGGTGTGTAATGAGGCATTCTACAGATTTGGTCTGAAAGTTTAGTCTGAGCCTTAATGGTACCTTCTGGGCAAGGCAAATACCAAAATAAGGTGCATCAATCCTTGCAGATTCAGAGTGTGAGAGATGTTCTGTTCCATCTGACTACTCCCCGCCTTTACCTGGAGCTCCTGCAGAACCTTTCTGACCTTTTAGTCCATCCAAGCCATTCAATCCAGGCAGTCCAGGGAGACCTGAGAGGTATTACAGATGCATCAATAATCCTTTAAAGTCACAAATAAAAATTACGTGTTTTTTTGTTTGTTTGTTTGTTTTTTTTGTGCTGACAACATGTTCTGAATCAAGACAGGATATTTGCTGAATGTTATTCTTATTTGCAACAGAAGGCCAGATGACATTGCACCTGAGTACAGCTCTCAGAAAGGAGATTGAGAAAAATCTGCAAACAGCAATTGCAATACAGTTTCACACTGAAGCAATCAGAAAACACACCATTTAATCCTTTAGGTCTTTCTATACTGCAGCTAGCAGCAGGAAGCTCAGTATGGGACTAATTTCTAGTGAACCTTGTGTCTGTAGCCAGACTACTACTGCTACCTGTGATTAACTAGTCCAAATTTAGCACTGTTATCAATACATGCCTGGGATAAAGACCCCCCCAAAAACAACTGCAGAGCTGTCACTTCTTTACAGCTACCAAAAGTGCAAGTTAATCTAGCTGTACTAGGAAGAAGCTACATTTTCACCTGGCTTCTCTTTTTTGGTCCTGCAGATTTTACACAGAAAACTAGGTTGGTTGGTTTTTTTTTCATTACACTGTGAGAAAATCTTTGAACTGAGCAGCATGAACTCTTTGAAGATAATAAATCTGAGACCTGTGCTGACATGATAGGAAAGAGCAGCTCTGTCACCAGTGATGTTCAGTGGATGAGCAGATTACAGTGGCATGAGTGTTCATGGTAGTCAGATTTAATTTCTGCTTTATAATCTGTGTTTTCCTTGCAAACTGCTAAAATACAATAAGTAAAAACACATGGTATTTCTTTATACCTTTTTTTTTTGTTAAGTTGAACTAGTATGAGTTTGTGTGGGAGGTAAAAATGTCTCTGTGTCATTAGCACTACAGCATTCAAAGAAGTATAGCTGGAGTATCCAGTGAAGAGGTAGCCTAACCCATATGAACTGCAGCCAGGAGCCTCTCAGACGGTGATAGGCACACACCTGGCAAAAGTGGTGGTCATTTGGTAAAAGGTTCCAAAGAGGTTTCAGATCGAGGAACAGACTTGGGATGCTTCTTGCTCCAGAGAGGGACAGATTAGAGTGGACACTGATCATCAGGAAGTGTCAGTGCCTATTCCCGTCTCTCTCCCACCTTAGCTGCACCTCTCCCTAGTTTCTTTCCCCACCTGTTCTCTCCGTGCCACGTACAATTCCCAGTCTGGTTGCAGTGGGTTTTTTCCTTTAGTCTTACTGTCTTTCTGTCTGTCTTCTTTTCCCTATCCATCTGTTTTCTGGCACAAAAGATGCTAAGTTCTCTGTTTCAGACCCTGTGCTCGATGTACATGCTGTGGGACATGCTGGCATCTGCTGCATCTCCATGCCACGAATCGCAGGACAACTTATTGCACACAGGAATGGATATATTTTTAAAGTTAATAAACTGGTCAGATTTGGCAGGACAAATTGCTGTAGGAACAGCAATATAAATACCCTTCATCAGTTGCTTCACCTGCCAAATGTAAAGGTCCTTGGTTCAGAGATGGGAAAGTAAAAGGGCACTAGAGTTTAGAGTGTCTAAGACACAATAAAAAGAATAGTCCTTTAGCTTTGTTCTCAGAAACTATTGAATTATTTTAGTTAATATTTAACAAAGGAATGAAAACTAAAAAACAAAAAAAAATCATCCTGTAGTGAACACCAGTCTTGAAAAATTTTAAATACACAAGAATCAAAAACCTGCAAGGCTCTGATAATATACCCAATATAATCCCCTTTATACTATGGGATACAATACTTATATTAGCAATCCAACTTGGAATATCTTCTATGCCTTTAATTAACTGCTCTTTAACTTTTAATCTAAGTTTCAGTCCTGCTTTCTGCAGCCTGCTTTAATTTGGGCATGTTCCTATTGTCACATTGATGTAAGAGCTGGATGCCGATTTGGGGAATACAACACTGGAAATTAAAAAAATAATTATGAGCTCCTAACTATTTTTGCACACAGGTCGCCACATAAAACTTTTCTAATCTTCAGCTTATTCAGTCAAGATTGATGGCTTGGTTTACTTGCTTTCCAGGGAATTTCTGATAGATTTGCCAACAGTCCATTATAATATCAGCAGTTGTGATTCTGGAGTTTTGGATTGCTATAGTCCCATATTTCTAGGTACAGTTGAATTGGCTGACCTATGGATGAACCACTGTTTTGGTATTTTACAGCCCAATTCAGCTTCTACTCACACAAGTAATTCTGCTGATGTTCTTAAAGCCAGTTGCTTCATCAAAGATTACTCACATAAGTAAGGCATGCCAGAATAAACCCTTAACTAATACAACTATCTCTGCTATAAAGAAAATGCATTATGCTTAGGTAGATGCTGTTTTTTATTTTTAATCTGAAAATTCTTCAGCCACAAGGCATTTATTATGAATGAGAAGTGACCAGACTAACAAGACCATGTATGAAGCTATGAACAGCCCATTAACCATCTCACTTCTGATGCCAGCCACAATAGTTACTGAAAAGATCTATACTCTCTAATAGAATCAGAATATGAATTCTGTTTGGTTTTCATTGCTGGGCATAATTCCAAAGACAGCTATGCTGGCAATGTGCAGAACCTTAAGGTTTAGCAGGCAACGTGGTGTCTAATGAATTGCCAATTTGAATTGAACTGTTCCCTCTGCAGCACGTGTGTTCATCTGTGACATTTCCTGTGCTGGATTTGGGATAACCTCTGCACAACTCAGGAGAAAAAGTGTCTTGCAGTTTGAGAAGGGAGTCCATCTGCTGCTCAGTTTTCAGCAGAAGAATGCCTTTTTTTTTTCCCCTTTATTTTTAATTGACCCCTCTTAAGACATCTCTGTCATTGCAGATCTGTCTTTGTTACAGCAAATAATGTTTGCAACAATGACATGTACTCTTGCAGATTATGTACCAGCAAGGAATCGGTCATGGCAGTTTAAATCAGCATCTCTTATTTACTGCAAGCAAGCATAAATGCTTTCCATTTTTCATCAAAATTTTCAGTAGTTTATAAGAAACCTTTAACATTTTTCCCTAGGCTGAATTTGAAAAAGTTAATCTATTGTTCTTTCTAATAATTTATCACAGTCCCTGGTGACACTTTACTGTGATTTCTGGGTATAGGACCCTAGTATTAGTCTTCCTGTCCAGGACTGGTGATGAAACACTCTAACAGTGAGGATGCAAAGCACAGAGTTGATTCCTTTCTGTATGAAGTATTAGTGTAACTTATTTCCATATATTACCCTGAATATAGTACAAGTTAATAACATTCTCCACCAAAACCAACTGTATAGGTCACATGCTGTTCTATCTTAGCATAACAATCAGGGTGAGAAGGATAAATTAGTATTTGGAGGAAATGGTTCTTATGAAATCCACCAAAAATCAGGTTTTTGAGAAAAAAAACCACAAAATAACAACCGATCAACAAAACCAACAACAAAACCCAAGCCAAGTTATTACAATTTGTTGCAATAAATGTGTAGGACACCCCTAGTCACAGCAGTCAGTTGGGTTTGCAGAGTAACAGTGGCACTCCATGGTGAGAAGGCAGAACACAGCAGAACTGAAGTGGAACTTCTGAATTACTGCAAATTCCTCTTTCCCTCACTTCTGCTCTCAGTTACATCAGCTGAGTCAGAATCTGTTTGCACCTTCTTCCTTACTCCTTTTAGATTCTAGCCCAGTTTTCTGAGGTAGAATTTATGGTAGTTTTTAAAGACAATGGGAACTGGCTTAATTCTTCCAGTAGTTGAAGAGAGTACAGAACCAGAAGCACGCTCACAGTTAGGCCTTTGTCCATTTTCACAACTAAAAGGGTGTTTGTTGGTGCTGTTACACTGCATTGTGCTGTTTACCTTTTCTGCCTTGGGCTCCAGCTAATCCTTGCAGTCCTGGAGGTCCTAAAATCCCAGGTTTTCCCTTTTCTCCAGGTTCTCCTGGCAATCCTGGAGCACCTGTAGCTCCTGAGAGTGGCAGGGGAGGGGGGGGGAAGAATAATTAATCTGTGAATATGCAAGATATTAAACTGATGATGTTTGTTTATCTTTTGCTATGCAGCACACTGTATTGATCAGAGGTACCTGAAAGTGTGTGGGAATGTGTGAAGAAATTATGGATTTTGATCTCTGTGCCCCTGAGCAAGCTATTGCTGCTGTCATTAGGTATCAAAATAGCTTTCAATACATGTCTTTCTATGATCTCTGATTTTTCTGGCCTACTCCTTCTCAGAGGTGTCTCCTCAGCTGCATTTTCCTGTTCCATATCTCTTTTGAGCAGTTACATGACACTGCTTTTTAAACTTTGGCATTACCTTGAAATCCAGATATTCCTTGGTATCCAGGGTCACCCTTGGGGCCCGGTCTTCCAGGTCGCCCTTGAATACCTGGTGAACCCTTCTCTCCTGGGAATCCACAAAATCCTTGGACAAAAAGAAATAATCTGGTGTTTATTTGCTTAAAGTTGCCCATTCTTTATCTCATGGTTAGTTAAAAAATATAAATGCTCAGTAAGGGGTTTCCTGACTAGAAACAGAATTTTATTCAAACGCTTCAGTTCCTTCTATCTATTTATGAGCAATGAATTTTTCCTGAACTCTCTGGTGACAGCTGAAAGAGTAGAAATGAGGGAGATATGACCAAGCCAGGTGTTGTTCTGGTCAGTACTGGCTTATTCACTGGTGCTGTGGACTTTGCCTCCCTTTTCATGCTAGTCAAGCTGCACATTGAGATGCCTCTCCAACCCCCAGGTTTATAGCTACAGAAAATAACAGTGTATGTAGGAAGCAGAGCTCCCTCTCCTTAAGAGAAAATGAGTTCTTAAATTGTTGTGGTTTTTTTTTCCTTCAGAGGTACCTGGTAATCCTGGATCTCCAGGAGGCCCTTTTTGACCCTGTGTACCAAGCAGAGGAGTTGGGTCGCCTCTCTTACCTGTTGAGGTAGAATGACTTTTATTTCATACAAGTATCCTTTTCAGCCACAAAACAAAAAGTGGACAATTCTGTAAAATCATTTACTCATAGATATTAACAGCTATTAAAAATACTGAGACAGCATAGAATGAAAAATGCTTTGGCATGTGCAAAAATTATAGCCTGGAAAATCTTGAAAAGAAGTGGTTTATAAAAAATAATAAATCATGTTGGAATACTAAAATAAAAAAACAAAACAACATATTTATATAATACCGTATCATAGTACCCTAAATGATTGAGTTTGATTTTGACTGGTTTTACAGATATGTAAGAGTGGGTTTTTACAAGTTTTATGGAATCTTAAAAGTCTGTACTTGACACAAATTTATCTTCTAAATTAGTATGACCTATTTTAAAAGGAACAAACTCTTAAAAAGTATACTGAAATGAAAATTTTGCCTTCAGGTCAGTCAGATTTCTTTTTAATGACATTTGTGTTTTAATTGTTTTTGCTTCTGTCCCCATTTTCCCTTCTCCAGTGAGTACTCACCATCTGCCAGAGCATTTACATACTAACAATACCGCTCTTTTCACAAGCAGGTCTGCAGAAACTCATTACCTTTAGATCCTTTTGGGCCAGTCAGTCCTGGATTTCCAGGGATTCCTGATAAGCCAACGTCACCCTGGTATTTTTTTTTAAAAACAAAAGAAAAATGTTTGACATATGATGTGTAGGAGGAATGATCTGTATGAGATTTGGTTCCCTTTCACTGGTAAATGGACAAGCAATCGATATGAAGAGCAAGACCATACTTAAGCTCACAGAAAAGCAGAGCATGCTGAAATTCTTTCCTGTCTAACACTGACCACTAATGCTGCCAAGAAAATGTAGATTAGACTTGCTTATCATTTTGAATTTGTGCTTTTATAGTTTGGCTTGGACAGCTTAAACTCCCTGCAGATGGCTTGAGTGATTTAAAAGGTACCATATAAACATACCAAATGTTGTTGTACATAACTTACTGTAAACATCAACCAGAAATAGGTTGTGGTGTAACAGTAAAAATGTAAAGATTTCTCTATTTTTTCATTTTGAATAATTGCCTATAATCAAAAAACCAGATATTTCTTAAAGGAAATGTAATAGAAGAGAAGCCAAGCAATGATAGGTCCTTTTACTAAAAAACCCTGTGCTTTATGCTTCCTGTAATCTCACTGCCAGTGTAGCCAGCATACAAGCCAGGACAGAACTTTACCCTATATCCATAGGTGGTATCTGTGTGGTTTTGTTTGTGTTCTTCAGCAGTGCTGCTAGTTCAGGCTCTGTTTGGTGCACCCTGTCAGTAAGGGCATAGAAACCCCTGTTCTCTTATATCTTGGCTTGACGGCTCCAAGTAGCAGATATGAAGCAGCAGCTACATGTTAATTCCATACCTGTGTTGATGCTGTGTCATAATCTCTGCATTAAGAGATTTGTCAGCGTGTTCTTACAGATAACATTAGACCTGATTGTGAATCCATTTTTTGGCTCCCTAATTAGTGCAGTGTAGCTTGGACATTTACCCAGTGGCAATAGAACAAAATCTCAACATGCCGCTAGGAGATGGTGTGGAGGCCCTCTGCGCACTGCAGTTTCTGCTAAAATGTCATCGATGCATCAAACTCCTGTGTTAAGGAATTTGCCTTTCTTATGGTACTGACAGTCTCTCCTTAGGAGGAACAAGTAGTGGAAGTACAACAGAAGTTCCCTTCATCATATTCTTGGGAGGCAGGAGATAACTGCAAAGTCCAGGATATTTCACCAACACTTTTTTTTTCTTACCTGGTCACCTGGTTGTCCTTGGAAACCCACAATTCCTTTAAAGCCTTTTGGTCCTGGGAAACCCCGTGATCCGGGAAACCCCATCAGTCCAGTGTCACCGTGGCCACCTGGAAGTCCTGGGACACCACTGTTCCCTGGGAATCCTGGGGTGCCTCTGAAACCAGTATTGCCTTTTTCCCCTGAAAGTAGTTGCAGAACAAGTTAATGACCAATAGAGTCAAACCCTTGTTTGACGCTTACTTAGATGTGGCTACGTTTTCACACTGAGGAAATGAGCCTGCTAGTTTAAGAATCTATAAAACAACAAGGATGATGGATGTTAATGCAGCTATGAGTCAAAAAAACTGGTGCAAATTCCCAGTGCTGCCTATTGGGCAACCGTGTGTGTGCACAGGGCTTTGCTTTATGCGCTTACCGCTTGCACCTCTAAACCCATCCTCTCCAGGAAACCCTGGTTCCCCCTTCTGTCCTTTCTCCAGACGGATATTGATGCAGCCACTGTCTCCTGGAGACCCTCTTTCACCTTTGAACCAAAACCAAAGAACGTTAAGTAAAGCCTCATGAGTGATGCATCCTGAAAATTCAAGTTAGTGAAGACTCCCCTCACACAGAAAGCCTTCAAACACTAATGCAGTTCTCAGTTGTTCCAGCAGGATCAATGCTGACTGAATTTACTATCCTACTCCTGCTGTAATTCGGTTAAAATATTAAATCTGATTTATTCCCTGCCTGAATGGAATATGAAAGGTGGCAGTTGTATTGTCTGCTCCAGTGTACTGCCTGCGATTGCACCTTGGGGATGGTTATGTCTTAAATTGAAGAACATAGACAATATGACAGAAAAACTTGAAAAATATGAACTTTCAGATGTGTAAAGGATGAAACTCAAGGTCTGAATAAGTGATCTTACTCTGACTTAGTGCTAAATGTGCCTGCTGTTCTGAGTAGAACTTAATTTTCTTCATTTATTTTTCATTATGCATTCCTAAGTGAGGTAACTGGATTTAGTATCTACTATCTCTGAAAATAGAAGTGAATATACCCTTATAACAAGAAGAAAAAGTACATGTGTTCTTAACACAGCAGGCACAAAATGAAACATTGCTGTAACATAACTACAGCAAAGCAGATTTTTTACAAACCTTTTATTCCCATATCCCCACATTCTCCACTAGGCCCAGGTGGACCCATTCTTCCATCTTCACCTCTTACACCAGAAATTCCCATTGGGCCTTGTATTCCTGGGAGTCCTGGGAATCCTTGGGGTCCTTGAATCCCTTTGGTTCCTGGTAATATTAAGTGCTTTATTTACATACTCAGCCTGCTATGCTGTCTCTGTCAAGCTTTAAGGAAGACTATAAAGCAAAAGGCAGGGTCCAAAGGAGAGTTACAAACATGCTGGAGGACTGGAACTCCTCTGCTGGGAGGCTAGGCTAGAAGAGGTAGGGGGGTGTTCAGCATGGAGAGGAGAAGGCTCTAGGGAGACCTTCTTGCAGACTTTCTATACTTCAAGGGGCCTGTCAGAAAGATGGGGACAGACTTCTGAGCAGGGCCTTTTGAGACAGGACAAGGGGTGATGGTTTTAAACTAAAAGAGAGATTTAGAGTGAAGAGAAGGAAGATATTTTTCACACTGAGGGTGGTGAGGGCCTGGCCCAGGTTGCCCAAAGAGGTGGTCGCTGCCCCATCCCTGGCACCATTGCAGGTGAGGTTGGCTGGGGCTCTGAGCAACCTGCTCTAGTTGCAAATGTCCCTGCTCAGTGCAGGGGGGTTGGACTAGATATGCTTTAAAGGTCCATTCCAACCCAAACCAGTTTGTGATTCTGTAGTTCCATTGTTATTGGCCCTACCCTGCTGCAGTCTCTTATTCTCAAAGGTGGAAAGGGAGGAGGACGCAAAAGTATTCTGAGCTTTAACAGCAGTAGAAACAACTCCCTCCTCCACAAGAGAAGTTATAGATGAGGTGCTCTGCAGGATGTTTAACACACCTGTTTGTCCAGGAAAACCAGGTGGTCCTTTATTGCCTGAAAGTCCTGGAAGTCCTCGGAAGCCTGGAGGACCTGGTGGACCTTGTGAGCCAGGAAATCCTTTGAGTCCTTTGATTCCAGGTAGCCCAGCTAGGCCCCTATCTCCCCTCTGACCTTTAAAACCTGGTAAGCCTGAGAAAAAGGCCTTTAATCTATATATGTATATGCAGGAAAAGGCTTCAGCAATTGTATTAAAATAGAGAGTCAAAAGATTTTGTTATAAGTTTGGGTATCATTAAACATGGCAAAATAACCCGGTAACTTTGCTACCACATTGGAATCCTAGTTCTTCCTAGATTTTATTTTTTTTTTCACCTGGAATGTTTATTTTCTTGTATTTCTTCAGTGAGAGACAGATCAGTAGAAACACCCTGTGAAAATTCTTAATAATTCATAAATACCTCTGATATATGTCTCTTAGGTCTCCCTAAATAACACTTCCATATAAGAATAAGGAAGCTAAAAGTATTGCGGTAATGACAGGAGGTCAGTTTAATTAAATCTGCTAGAGAAGATGTGCGAAGCTTAGAGCTGTGAGGCAACCTGAGGGATGTCACATACCTTGAGGTCCTGGCAGGCCCCTCACACCTCTGAGTCCTGGTGGTCCTGGTAAGCCTGTGACACATGGTGGACCAGGGAAACCTGGACATCCTGGTGCTCCTATATCACCTTCTGGGCCTGTAAAACCCTTGGCACCTGGAAATCCTGGCCTACCAGGCTGTCCTGGAAACAAAATCATTGTAAAATTTTTACTTCTATTAACATCTCTCAGAACTCCTAATTGAAATGTTGAAATTTAGATGGTCAGTTATTGCAATATCTTGCTAATCCTCTAGTTGTGGTATAGCCTGGGAAAACCAATGCTTTCCTGCAATTTAGAATTGGCTGTTGCAGAGAGCTGCTTAAAGCAGCAAATCCAAATTGAATTGTCAGCCATAGGTGAGGATGACTTAATGGATAGATCTGATGTGTGGAAGCAGAACAGCAGGAGCTCACTGGCCTGCACCAGCTATGCAGCACTGGGATTAGATCAAAGCCCAGATGGTCACTAGGTAGCAAGTAACAGCAGTAAGAATAGGAAGCTGCTCTGCTACCCCATGGGCTGGGTACAGTCTTCTCCTCCCTGCAAGGCAGATCTCTTCAGTGGCTGATCAACCTTGACTGTAAAATGTAAAGATAGAGTGCAGGGTTCATGGTCACCATTACAGATCCAGGTGAGAGCAAGTTTCATCTGAATAGGGAGGATCTGCTTACATTTTTCCTTTTGCACATGTAGAAATGCTTCATAAAACACCAGCTCGTACCTTGAAACCCAGAAATGCCTGGATCGCCCCTCATTCCCTGTGCGCCAGGGGGGCCTGGCAGGCCCCTGCTGCCTGGGGTTCCTGGGGGGCCGTATGTGGTATCGCCTGGAATGCCTTTCTGCCCATCGATGCCAGGTGAACCTGGAGAGCCATGTTTGCCATCAACTGTCGATCCTCTTTCACCTTCATCACCAGGATCACCAGCTTCACCTCGAAAGCCTGTTGATGGGATTTTTAACTTGAAATAAGGCATAATTCAGAAGTTGATTGTATTTGGGTTGTGGTCTGTGTTTTCCCCAAAACTGGAATATTATAATGCAAACTTAACCAGAAATAAGTTATCACTTTGCAAGGAAAAATAAAATAATACATTAAATTTCAGGTCATCAATTTAATCTCATTTACAGCTAATGAGGATTGAAGGAGGTAATTATTCTTGTGGGAAGTGACTGGTTTTCTTTGGGCAGCATATCTTGTGTGCTACTACTCTTGTCCAGTTCATTACCTTTGCTAAAATGATACTAATTGTTCTCAGTTTTCTGAGAGTACTTCCTCTCTGGACACTGAACTTTAGGTTACTGCAACACCTGCAGTGCTGGAGGAAAGAAAGGCAAACTGGTAAAAGATTCCTTCTCTGTTAGCTTTTGTTGAACTGTGCTTCCTTCCATGGCAGCTACCTCACCCTGCATGTACACACTGCAGCTTAATCAGCAGTTCTTCTGGTTAAGAACAGCACAATTCACCTTCTGGCCCAGGGATTCCTGCTCCTGGCCTGCCTCGATGACCTTTTTGCCCATCAAAGCCACTTGGTCCAGGACGACCAGGGAGACCTTTTAAACCCTTTGGTCCTGGAAACAGAAAGAAAATGCGTAAAAAAACCCCAAA
>JANHGL010009662.1:0-15267 GCA_024611195.1 Ceyx melanurus | reverse complement strand
ATATAACTTCCAGTATTTGGATGATTTGGTTCTTTTTTTGGTTGAAAAGTGCTGAGCTATTATTTTAATTGAACTACCCATAGATATCAAATCCTTACTACTGGTGACATGCATCAAGCAAGAACAAAGAACAGTTTTCTTTAATCTGCTTTCTCTCCCAATGGTTATAGATCACCCTTTATCCCCTGTTTATCTTACTTCTTCCATCATCTCCTGGTCTTCCAAGCAGGCCTGCAGGACCCATTGGTCCAACTGACCCCATATCACCATCAGGACCTGGAACTCCAGGATCTCCTTGTGGACCTAAATAGAATTATAAAAAACACATGAATTGACAAATGACAGGTTAAGTCCAAATTAAACTGCAGCAAAGTTACGATTTGTGAGCTACACAAAAGATAAATACAGTAACTTCTTCTGTCTCAGTGAAGTGTTTTTAAATGTGTAATAATTTAATTTTAAGGTGGGAGGATTTGGTCACTTTTCTGTGGATTCCTTTGCATTTCATGGGCATGGTTTTAACTCTTTGTCACCCCACAGTACTATTTTTGTGATACATATTTCAGAATATGAAGGTGTTTGTCCAAAGTAAGTACCCAGAGCATTTAAAATAAACGTACATCTCACGATATGAACATTTTGCAGTGCTCATTGTGAGGTGATTTCAGGATTGTCCCAGCAGAAATTATCCAAATTAAAAAATATATATTTTAAAAAATCTCTATAAAGAATACATTTAAAAAGTGTAATTACATAGTGATAAAGAAAACCTGAATGAGATATAAAGAAATTGGAAAATCAAAATATTGTTAGTAGTTCTGTTCTCAACCAATTCTGCTAATGGTCTCATTCTCTGAAGAATGTATCCACTGGTTCACCATGCACATTATTAACTTAAATGTTACTGGAGATACTAAGCACAGGGTTAAATCTTTCATTGCATAGGCTGGAAACACATAGAAGCTGACGGAAAAGAAATGTAATTAGTTTTTGGATGAGGCCTCTACATAACGCGGAGGTTCTGCTGAACTGGGCTTTAACTTCTGTGTTCACCATCAGAATTTGCTGCACTAAAGTAGAATTCATAAGTTTCCCACTAAAATGTTCTTACAAAGCAGGTTCCCCACGTGATGCCAAAGCAAATCCCTTCCAGGCAGGAGGCTTGGCTGTTCCCCACTGTCTCCTGCTACGAAATAAGAACTTTCACACACCTTTCCACCAATTAAATATCCCAATAAAAATGGGGATAAAGGGAGATGGGACAAAAATCCCAGCCTGAGGTTTAGGTAGGAAGATAGTAAGATTGACAGGTGTAGTGTTGGGAGTCCTAGTTCCAGGATTTCACCCCTGCCATGCAATAGGAAGTTCAATTGTAATGTAAAATATGTGTGGTGAGGCAATGCTGACAATAAGCATTTTAAATTACAGTGGGAAGGTTGGTTTTCTTACTTGATATCTGTTACATAAGCACAGGCTTATTTTTCATAGCTCGCTCTTAAATATGCTTATGATCCAGTAACTAGGGACGGTACTGCAGGTCTAGCTGTCACTATGTGGATAAAGATCTTTCAAGCAAACAATCTGAAACTTTGTTTAACACAGTTCCAGTAAAATCAATGAGATAAACCCAAACAGAATGTGGCCATTAGGAGGATAATATTTTAGGATCCTGTGCCCTGAGTCCCCAGTGATGACTCCGTGATTTGACCCTAGCAAAACAAGTCCTACACGTGATAGAGCTGAAAGATTAGTTAAAACCAGCTATAACCTTTTATATGAAGCAGTGGCATTCCAACAGCTCCAGGAGGACCTGGGGGCCCTTTTTCTCCTGGATCCCCCTGTAAGAGTCCAACAAGAGATTTTACTGGCATATACAAACATGCAGTGTGCTAGCATGCACCTGAACGCTTCAACAGTGGTGGAGAATATAAGGATGTGACACATCACTCAGGAAACTTGATTTTGACACTTAACAACATTTAAAACCAGGCAAAAAGATTTAAAATATCACTATCTTTCAGCATACAAGGGACTGAACAGTAACAAACCTGTCGTATCTATCTATTTGACCCTTCAGACCTTGTGGCTGCTATATTTTATTTCATTTATTTTAAAGATGAACCAGTTACAGTAGATCAGTACCTGTTTAACTGAGATGTTTTGACAACCAAGCTGTACTTATTTGCCTTAAAATTCTAAACCAGAATTTGGAATTTTCTTCTTTGACAGGAAAGCATTAAGAAAAGAGGTTGCATAGTTATAGATATTATTGATGGTAAGAGATCATAGAATCATAGAAATGTCTGGGATGAAAGGGACCTCTAGAGGTCATCTAGTCCAATCCCCCTGCTGAGAGCAGGGACATCTTCAACTAGAGCAGGTTGCTCAGAGCCTCGAATGTCTCCAGGGATGAGGCCTCAACCACCTCCCTGGGCAACCTGTTGCAGTGCTCCACCAATCTCGTGGTAAAGAACTTATAGTATAGATACTCAAAGCTCTTGTAAGAAGTTTAAACATCTGCATCAGGGAAATCTAAAAGTGCAGGGAAAATCAATTCTGCTTGGAGGATTGCTAAAATAGTTTGGATTTTGATATTTGGAATTGCAAGTAAAGTGAACTTCATGGAAGTCTTTTATGTGACAAATTATATTAGAGTTTTTGCTTTGTAGATCAGGAAGCAGTCCTGCTCTCTGCAGCAAATGAGAGCTGAGAATACAAGAATTCGAGTGTGGGAAGTGCGTAGTGAGTCTGCATTCCTGGGACTGGAGCTCAGGGCCTTTTGGGACACAGACAAGAGAACTGGGACTGCAAAACTTGACGCTTGTTCTTACAAAAGTAAAACAGAAGTCTGCGGCTCCTTCTGTTTTGTTGTTTGGGTGGGTTTTTCTTGTTTTGTTTTTTTTTGGGGGTGTGTGTTTTAAAATGTTTTCTGTGCTATTTACAGTTCTGGAGCTGTCATTCTTTATGTAGAGTGAGTTCCCATCTTAAATTTCTATCAGAGGTGAATCTTGCTCAGATCATTCCTATGATCATTCCTATGATCTCACAGGTGCAACTAATAGTGCTTTAGGAAAAACTATTGGTTTATGTGCAACTTTCTAAAAGGACAATTTCAGAGGGAAAATACCACGTCTTGATTTATTTCAGAATACTCAAGTTCATTAGCATCACCAATAAGTAACTATGGGCAATTGGAATTAACTAACTCTTGTGGTATGCAAAATGGAATTCCCACTCTCACATGCACCAAGCAGGAATGTTTATTTAGTTATTTACTACCACAGTGTTGAGTAACTATGATCATAATGACAACTATAAACCTTACAAGTGATTATGGATGTATAAAAGGAAATGGTCTGGTAAGCAAGTATATTTTGGAGGAATCCTTAGCACCTGTATAGCATGTATATACATTTGCACGCAAGTGTGTGCATTGCTTGTTACTTTACCTGTATGCCTGGATAGCCAGGTTGTCCAGGAAAACCTGCAAACCCTGTTTTGCCCTGGAAAGGATCACAAAAATATAGTTTGATTAATCTTTAAAGGCATTAATATAATTAATGGAACAATACTAACTAAGGCAGTCATGCAACACTGTCATGTTATAAGAGCACCTGCAGTTTGTTTCGGAGAGTTCCCTGGGTTTGTACAGACAGTGTTTTTCATAGAATCTGGCCTGATGAAAAACACCACAACATGTATTGCCAAGTTATGTAGACAGTGGTCAGCGGATTTGGTCTATCTGGGGCACAGAACTAGCTGGAATACATACCAGCAGACTCAGCTGCTTAATACAGCTGAAATGGGTTTGCTGCTTGCTGATGACCCTCTGAAACTATTACTGCGTGGAAAGCAGCTGTATATCAACACCTCTTTTCCTTTTATAATCTACTAATATACCTCTAGTATTCAAGCTCATTAGGTAGACAGTGGTAAAAAAAAAAAAAAGTAAAAATTAAATTTGAAGATAAAACAGTCACCTGGAACATGTCTAAATGCAAATATCGGTTCATTAATGTGATTTATTAATAGCATGATCATTAATTAGATTTGAAAATGAGCTGAGGAGAGGAGATGGAGAAAAAGGTCAAGATGTAGATCTGCCTACCTAGTTCTGTTGTTCTTTACTCCAGAGAGATATCCTAAATTCATAACTAACATTTAGCAGACTTAAAAAGTAAACTGGAAGTTCTTGAGCCAGGAAGATGGACAAAACAGGCATGTAACACCATATTTCGCAATGTCACTGTGGCAAAGTTAACATGCTGTGTAACTTCTCATGCTACACACGTGCCCTCTGGCTCTCCTCCTGCTTGCAAATTCCCATTAGACACCTTCAGCCAAATTTCAGAGAGTGGCAGAAATTAAAAGAGTTCATATAACTTCTGTAACAACAGGTAGCAGAGGGAAGGAAAGGAATGGAGAGTGAATTATCAAGTATGCAGACATCCCAAATTAGCACAAATCCACAGAAAACTAAAGCTCACTGTTCAGGACCTGCTTATAATTTGTCATCTTACCTTTGTTCCAGGAAAACCTGCAGGTCCGTAAGAACCAGGAGTACCCTAACAAAAGCAAGTAGAATGTGAGCTAAAACAGTAACAGCTTATTAAAAATTACATCTATTCAGAATTGCTGAGCAGTTCACTTTTCTTAGATAATCATTACTTGGGATATATCCCCAAACTTTGCAAAGCTTTTGCAAATATTTTATATGGGAGAGGGACATGAATTTGAACTATAGACTAAAGTAAACAAGACAGGTCTTCACTTAACTTTTTTTTATCATATTGCACCAAGCACATTAGGGAATGTGTGACTGGGGGATGAGGTGCTGGAAGGCAGCTCTGCAGAAAAGGACTTGGGGCTGTTGGTGGATGAGAAGCTGGACATGAGCCAGTAGTGTGCAATTGCAGCCACGAAGGCCAATTGCATCCTGGGGCTGCATCAAGAGAAGTGTGGCCAGCAGACTGACAGAAGTGATTCTGCCCCTCCTCTGCTCTGGTGAGACCTCACCTGGAGCATTGCATCCAGTTCTGGAGCCCTCAACACAGGAAAGACATGGACCTGAAGGAGCGGGTCCAGAGGAGGACAACAAAGATGATCAGAGGGCTGAAACAGCTCTCCTATGAGGACAGGCTGAAGGAGCTGGGATTGTTCAGCCTGGAGAAGAGAAGGCTCCGGGGCGATCTTATAGCCACCTTCCAGTACCTGAAGGAGGCCTACAGGAAGGCTGGAGAGGGGCTGTTTACAAGGGCCTGTAGTGAAAGGACTAGGGGTAATGGGTTTAAATTAGATTTAGACTGGACATCAGGAAGAAGTACTTTACCTTGAGGGTGGTGGGTCAGTGGAATAGGCTCCCCAGGGAGGTGGTTGGGGCACCATCTCTGGAGATATTCAAGGTGAGGTTGGACAAGGCTCTGAGCAGCCTGGTCTACTTAAGGGTGTCCCTGCTCACTGCAGGGGGGCTGGACTAGATGACCTTTGGAGGTCCCTCCCGGCCCTAAACATTCTATGATTCTATGATTCTGTGTGAACACTGTTAGCCAAATGAAGCACAAGCTGCTGGAAAAAGCTGCCATTGGTACATATGGATTACATTAAAATGAGTATGTTAGCACTGTGCTACTCCAGAGGAGCTTGGAGCAGCATTAATATTTAGAAGATAACCCTACAGATTTACTTTCTTTCCAAGGACATAAAGTCTGTATGAGATTGTTTGAGACAGGGTGAGTCCCAGAGCAGGACTCCTGAGTATTTTGCAGAGGAATCACAGAATCACAAAATGTTAGGGATTGGAAAGGACCTAGAAGATCATCTAGTCCAACCCCCTCTGCCAGAGCAGGATCACCTAGACTAAGTCACACAGGAACGCATCCAGGCAGGTGTTGAATGTCTCCAGAGATGGAGACTCCACAACCTCCCTGGGCAGCCCATTCCAGAACTCTGTCATCCTCACTGTGAAAAAGTTTTGCATTGTGTTTACCCTAAACCTCTTGTGCTCCAACTTACTCCCGTTGCCTCTTGTCCTGTCATTGGATGACATTGAGAAGAGTCTGGCTCCAACCTCCCTACACTCACCCTTAACATATTTATAAACATTAATGAGGTCCCCCCTCTGTCTCCTCCAGGCTAAAGAGCCTCAGCTCTCTTGGCCTCTCCTCAAAAGGGAGATGCTCCACTCCATCATCTTGGTGGCCCTGCGCTGGACTCTCTCCAGTAGCTCTCTGTCCTTCTTGAACTGGGGTGCCCAAAACTGGACACAGTATTCCAGGTGGGGCCTCACCAGTGCAGAGTAGAGGGGGAGAACCTCCCTTGACCTGCTGGCCGCACTTCTCCTAATGCATCCCAGGATGCCATTGGCCTTCTTGGCCGCAAGAGCACATTGTTGGCTCATGGTCATGTTGGCTCCCTGACCAGGACCCCCAGGTCTCTTTCTCCAGAGCTGCTCTCCATCATTTCAGCCCCCAGACTGTACTGATACACGGAGTTGTTCCTCCCCAGATGAAGAACTCTACACTTGCTCAGTGTACAGGTTAGTTTAAAAACTAAAGGTGACAAGTTAGTTTAAAAAAAAAAAAAATCCTTTAAATCCTACTTGGAAATGCAAACTTTAACTACCAAATATATTAAGAACCTAATTATAGTAAGTTGTGAAGCAACTTATTCTTCTGCTTCCTTACCTGCAATCCAGGGAATCCAGGAATGCCTTTTTCACCTTTTTCTCTTCTCCCAGGTATACCCTGGAGGATTCAAAATAATTCATTCAAACATGGTGAGCAGCAAAGCTTGCCATAAAATCTATTTTTTTGTGCATGTTTATTAAGTTATGTATATATTAGGTTAATGGATCTTGTTTCACTTGCCAATAGCTAAGCTTGGTTGATTACTGTGGCCGACTCTGTACAGCCAGACCAGCAGCACCTATGTAGCTTCAGTTATTCAAGGAACCAGCTGTGGTCTTTTCTCAAAGCTTAATGTTTTATTTTGGGGGTTTTTTTTAATTCTTTTGAGCTGCATCAGCCAATTTCTCAGTTCCTGCTTATAACTAATAATTGTACTATTACCTACATGGGCAGTTACAGTACTGGACCAAGCATACAAAGCCCAACTTTTCCAAAGTAAAACTGATATAAAAAGATCAGGTTTATCTCCTTTTCTATTGCCTTTATGGGGGAAAAACAGTGGCCCCTTTATGGTGGAAAATGAATTTCTGAGTAAATGCTAGACTTAGAAACACAATCTTCAAGATTCTCATTTCTTCTGCCTACAAACCTAAGCAAGTTTTTAACATAAACTAGACTCCTTCTTTTGTCCACAGTAAGCTTGCTTTTCTGAGATCTGGAAGTTTCCTGCCTATGGATTTTCCTCTTCGAAATCTATCAGTAATAAAAACTCCTGAATACTTCTTGTAGCTGCTTCTGCCCAGCAACCAGGAGTTCCTTACTGGCACACCAATGTTTAAATTGCTCATGCTGACAGAAAGAAAAGCAAAGCTAGAAGAGACAGCAAACAGCAGCTCTTCCTCCAAGCAGGTGGTTTGCTTTCTCTGCTCTTGAGGATACCCATAACGTGAAGTAGAAACCCTTCCCTAACATATGTAGGTAAGCATACATCATGCCCCATTAAGAACAAATACAGATCTCTATTTCTCTTCCTAAGAATCTGTGCATCTATTTTTTCACAGACCTGAGTGTCAGGAGCTAAAGTGGAAACAACACTGATCTTCTGTTGTCAGGCAACGTTCATTAGGTACAAGTAAAACAGATCCAGAAAGGTTTTCCAAGGGGTGTTGAATTATTTTTGCTTTCACACTGATTTAGGTGATGATTAAATTTCACAGTGTAAATGCCTTTTTTTCTTCCATTACTTTGTGCTTTAAAAGATAAACTTAATAACCAGAGAAGGACCTTGCTATCACTGTGAAAGGAAAAAAAACAAACCAACAAAAACCATAACTTACTTTGGGTCCACGTGGCCCTCTGTGTCCTGTGACCCCAGGTAGTCCTTTTTGACCCTACATATAGAAGGAAAGTTTTTGTTTTTATTAATATGCAGGGTATCCCTATGTGCTGTTTCATGTTCTTGTAACTCATTTTGATTAACAGCTGTTAAATAGTATTTTATGTAGCACTGGGCCTGTTCCTTTAGGTGTACTAGGCAGAAGAAAAACAAGAAAAACTATTGTGTATTGATTTTTATTTCTGTTAACGCTGTCAAAACAGAATAATGACTGTGGAGTGAGATAGATCTATCTTTTCACTTGCAGGGACCTGTTAATCAGGGATTTGTTCCTACAGACATCTGTGACAGTAGCTCTTTTTTGTTTGCTGCTCTGTTTAGTTTGATGCAAGTATTCAAATGCATAGATCTACACTTTTGTGAGCAACCTCAATCTGAACAGGATGGGTGGCTGGATACATGGCCACGATTGTGCCATGAGTGGCATGGCAGCCTACGTCATGCTTCACGGTAGCATGAGGAGTTTGCCCAAGTTCTTCTAGACCTTTCCCTCTTCCTTGTACACTTGTATGTAGCAACTATGTGCATCATAAAAGCCTAAGATCCCATATGTGAAATTTATTGGCTTCCTGAGTTGAGGCTGCAGATGCTGGGAATGCCAAATTAATCTTTTCAGTTTTGTATTGGAGCAAATCATACTCGAGGACATAGGGACTCCAGTGTGGCACTTTGCAATGCAATTTTTGTGACTCCTCTTCAAACGTTCTTGTGTGTTACTGTAAAAAATTGTGGCTACAGTAGGTGTGATATTGAAGCACAGTAAATAAAGGAACTTGCATGAAAAATAGACAACAAAATCACACTTAATTTTCATGTCAGTGGAGAAATCTAAGACTAAATATCAAAGATCTTAAAAACAGAAGTGTTTGTAAAGAGCCACAAAAATCAATAGCAATCTCTTCACCTGAGATGCCTGAAATATGATTTACTCATGACAAAAAGTGAAGAAAACCAAAACAAGGACTTTCTTTCTGCGTCAAGAGAGTCTTCCCTCAAAGACATGGGCTGAAGCACACATGACCTCTCTCCCTGCCCCCCACCCCCAAAGGGTGATGAACAACAGCTGATGGTTTATTATGGAAATAAAGATTTGTCCTATGCCATCCTTGCAAATATTACTTCATAGGATTATACTTGCCAAGTTGAGCATAGTTAAATATGAAGACAAATTAACACCTTTTCTCCTTTGAACAGCTGAGCTCCAGGAGGTCCAACTAGCAGTGGTGATCCAGGTGGCCCAGGAAGTCCAATGTCACCCTGTGGAAAACAAAGGAACAGAAGAGAGACTCTGTTCCATGCTGTGCTTCACTGACACTCAGCATGTTGTGCTACAACACTACCTACTTCTGTGCTCACTAAACATGTACTAATACCTATAGAGAAATACAGTTGTACTCAGATTTGTAAGCCGCTCTACCATTTTCCCACATGAACAAGGGTGATGATTTTCATTCTCTCCTGTTCTCTTCAGTCACTAAAAATAATGGTTATGGCTAAGGAAATAAATGAGAACTCTGTACTCATGGCTGCTGCTCTGAATCTGCTGCAGCGACATATTGTACATTGGTTCTTTGAGCCCTAAGTACACTAATAAGTGGAGTTTGGGAGAGGAACTATTATTGTGTGCTTGTCTTTTTCTTACACCATTTCCTTGGCTGGGCGTAGTAAGAGATGAGACTCAGTGACTGATGGGGTACAGCCAGTACTGTTGTGATTATTTAGGCAGTCTGTACTGAAGGTAATTACTATGGAAATGCCAATGAACTGCCAAAAGCACTGTTGCTTTTCAAACTCTCTAGAATACGCCCAATTCCTGTATGCAGCTCATGAAGGGGATCACTTCTGCACAGAACTGATTGATTCAGTTTTACTTCTGTTGTGATGTCATTAGTGGGAGCACAGAGCCACAAATTAATGGCTTCCTGTGGGCCCAACAAAACTTTTACATTTCTAACACTACACCAATAATGTATGTAATAATGCTTGTTTTCTTACCGGCTCCCCCTTTTGGCCATCCACGCCAATACCTGGATTTCCCTAATTGAAAAGAAATACACAGTTCAAAGATAATCAGAAAATGCTGACATTAGAATTCAATCAAGTAACTCCTTTGAAAAACTTGCTGACAAGAAACCAAAGGGCCACTTCAAATATCTGTATAAATTATTTCACTGACAACTTCAAGAAAAGTCGTTGCCTACCTGTTCACCTGGCAAACCAGGGTAACCTGGAATACCCTTCAAAAGAGAATAAAGACAAGTTAATATGTCTGATTTAGAGATGATTTTGCTTTGAGAATTACCTCCTCTTGCCAAATAGCACCTAGGGGCAGAATTTCCTCTTGGGATGTAGCTGTCCCACAGTGCGATGTCCCTTACCTGGCCACTGCTTTCAGCAGGGCTGAGCTCTTTCTCTTCCCACCTCCCTGTCCCTGCAAGATGACCTTGGGGAAAGGGAACAAGGAGAGTGTTCGCAGTGTTCCTCCAAGACCATGGACCATCAGGATGAAACATGTTCATGCAGGCACAGGAAGGAACAACATATGCTCCAATTTATGAACTTCCAAACTCATAAGGTAAGGCAAAAATATCTTTTTACCATCTGCCTCAAAAGTTACTTCTAGGCTTTGATTCACATTCAGGCAAAGTCTAAATCTCATAAGGGAGTGGAGCATCTTACTTATGAGGAAAGGCTGAGAGAGCTGGGGCTCTTTAGCCTGGAGAAAAGGAGACTGAGGGGTGACCTTGTTCATATCCATTAATATGTAATAGGTAAGTGTCAGGAGGATGGTACCAAGCTCTGCTCAGTAACATGCAGTAATAGAAAAAGGGGCAATAAGTACAAGGAGATTTCAGGTAAGCACAAGGAAAAACATTTTCACAGTGAGGATGATGGAGCCTGAAACAGGCTGCTCAGAGAGGCTGTGGAGTCTCCTCTGGAGACATACAGAACCTGCCTGGATCTGTTTCTGTGCGACCTGATCTAGGTGATGCTGCTGTAACAGGGGAGTTGGACTCAGTGATCTTTTGAGGTCCCTTCCAACCCCTAACACTCTTTAATTCTGTTATGTAAAGTTGTTAGACCAGAATTTATGCGTGTCCAGAAAATGGATGTCTGTGTAGTAACTGTGGTGATCTTACAGGCAAGCCTCGTTGGCCTGGGTATCCTGGTGGGCCCATTGTACCTCTTGACCCTCTAGGTCCCTGGAAAAAAAATGGGAAAAGGTTCATTTGTGAAAATACCAAGAGATTACCCTTTTCTCCACAAAACCCTCCAAAATGCTGCATCACCTGGACTCAGTCTGCTGGCCACTGCACTCCAGCCATGGCCTGAAGCTTACACCATGCCTGAAAGCCTGTCACTACAGCATCTCAGCACCAGTTTCTGGATAACCGCAGAGATGACAAAGCACAATAATATGTTACTAATGGATGGAATTAGTACTTTGTCAGGAATTGTGCTATAGCATGGGGACCTGATACAGTTCATCAGTGAATGATATTTGGAAGGGTTTGAAAAGAGGAACTCAAAGCCATTGAGAGTGATTCGGCAACAAAATTAAACTCTCTTTTTCTCACGTTTTTATGTCCAAAATATGGTTGCGTGTTACATGTTCCTGGGAGATTCACCAGTTACTGTTGAAGAAGGTGTCACATCTCTACACATCTTGAATTTTATAGAGAAAATATTCTGAAAACTGTGGGTACCAGGGTAACAACTGCCCAATGCACAGCTACTGCAGATGGGTATGGTCTGCTTCTCTTTTTTGGCCAGCATGCACTGGTCATGGGGGCAGGCTATGGGTATCTAATGTTTGTTACACTTTATTCTTGAATTTTACTGTTTAAGGCAGGCAGGGAAAAACATCCGTTTCTCTTAACTATGCTAAGAGGGAAAATTTGAAAGATACCGAGGACAAAAAGTATGTATACAACCCCCTGCCTATACTTACAGGAATGCCGGGGGGTCCAGGATGTCCCCTGTCGCCCTGTAATGACAATCATTTAGCAAAGGAATCATTACAAGCTTTGTTGTGTTTTTTTTCTAACTTCATTCTAATATGATCACATACTATCTATTCTAGTTGTATATTTGCTTCTGATATTTTTTTTTCACCAAGCTTTATTAAACAGTGAGGAGGTATAAGAAAATTATGTTTACCATATATTTTCCTATGAGATATGGTATTTTTTTCCACAATCAGTTACTTACTGGTGGTCCTTTTCCAAAATGTGAAACATACACTGAATTTCCTTTTTCTCCTTTTTGCCCTGGATTTCCCTTTAAAGAAAAAAAAAAAAGTTTTTTTAAAACATGATCCACTTCCTGATATCCTACATTTCTATGGACTGTGGACAGGCTGTGCTTTTCTAGTGCCCAAATGTCACTAGGTAATCCAGCAGAACCACTACCACTGATTGAGGCTTTTGCTGTTCTTTTAGCTGACAAGACCCTTAAAAGTAAAACTGCCCTTTGTATACCCTGTATTTCTAAAAACTAAGCTCCCGTGGTACTCCTGTAAGTCCTTTATAAAACTCTGCCAATATCTGCACCCTCAAAACCTCAAACTGACTTAGCAGGAACAGATGATTACTTTTGCAAAATGTATTTGTCATGCTCAATTGACTGTTAAGAGCATGATATATATTCATATTTGAAGAACAGCTATACTAAGAAGTTCTTTCTGAAGCTTTCTCTTTTTAAATCATACTGAATATAATTTAACTATTTATTTCAATAAAATGGAAAACTGTTTTACATAGAATTTAACTCCTTTGAAACTACTGATCTCCCTATCTTATACACTGGCTGCTCAAATCCTGAACTCAGACTTAAACAGTGAAAGTACTTATCCCTGTAATGGTATAGCTTTAAAAATAAGAGTTACAGCTGTCTGCAGCTGGAGACAACTACAGCAGACTGGAAGCAGATTACAGGTCAAACAACAGCTGCTAGGGAACACATTAAACACACCAAAAGTTGTATTTGTTTTTAGTTATTTTACTTGTGATCTCTTGTAAAAAAAAAATTAAAATAAATTAAATGGGACTAGGTTATAAATAAGAAATATGATAACTGTAATATATAGTTAGCACTTGGTGCAAGAAATTTATTTAAAACCAGGCAATCTGTATAGAGAGGCTGGAATAGCATTCTTGTACACAAGCAAATGTGGTTACTATGTCTTGCTTTTCTGGGGAGCTAAATTAATTTGCACAGGAATTTCAGTGTGCATATCCAAGGCTACATGCCTGTTGTGTCTCCCTTTCTTTGTAGGTGGCAAATACTTTTCTAGGCCTCCCAAAGAGCGCACTCCTGGAATTGGAAGGATTCATGCTGTAATTTCTCCCACATCTCATTTTTTCCTTATGTCATTTGGCTAATTATAAAAAGCAAAACTCTATTTTGAAAGCTGTAGTAAGAAAGAAAATACAGGTAAAATGAGTTTGAGGGAAGTAATTTTACTGTTTGGAGGGTTAATGGGTTATTTTGAGAGGTGTTAACAAATGAGGTTAACATCCTTTTTTTTTTTTTTTTTTTTTTTTTAATATGGTTGTGTGTTTCACAGCATTTATTACAGGTCCAAAACCAAAACTGTATGTTTCTTTTCTAATTGCTGTATATTTGATCACATATTTTCACTCCTGCACCCAGAATCTTATTTAGCCCCTACTAAATACATTTGACTTTGCAAGTAAACTGTAGTCATGTCAACTGAAGTTGTAGCACTTCGCTTGAAAGGCTGTTAGTTTGGAGGGGACATGCACACATACAGTATCCCAGGCAGCAGGGAGGCTCTGCACGTACGTAAGGACCTCTTGGTCCAATATAACCGTTTTCGCCTGGAAATCCTGGATCTCCTCTGGAGCCATTGCAGCCATCTAAACCATGCAGGCCCCGGGGTCCTTCACTTCCTGGTAACCCCTGAAAGACAGTTTAGTATTTATGAGAGATACACCACGATAAGTAGGGAATTATACAGAATAAGTCAGAAGTATCTTAGAAATGTCTTCTACTGTGATCAATAGAAGTGATATTTTATATCTCTTCCACAGATTCACAGAATCATTATGGCTGGAAAGGACCTCCAGGGTCATCAAGTCCAACCTTTGTCCTCGCATTTCTCTAACCACTACACCATATCCTCAAGCGCCACATCTATTCGGTCTTTAAACACCTTCCAGGGATGGTGACACATAGTAAATATAACAAGGACAGCACTGGCCAGCTTGAGCTTTCACTTGAGTCAAAAAAGTAATGTGCTATTTATTCAGAAAGAGCTCTTAACTATAATCTTTCTTGTGGCTGTAAAGAAAAAATGAAGAAATACACAGAAGTAACATCAAGAAGCCTCATACTTTTTAACTGATAGGATAAACCCAAGGAAAACCAGGACAAAGCTTGACTCAAGCATACAGTAATCGCAGAGATTGTGACTATACATTTAAGAACTGAGAAACTGATCTTCTAACCAAGCAAGAACTCACCAATGTCCAGATAGGGGTTTCTTCTGCAAATTAGACACTAGGCAACAGAAACAGTGAGATTTCCCTTGGAATTATCTTTTAATTAGAGGAAAAATTATTTTCATAGAATTAAATATTTTTTGTAAGGAAGAAACAGTAATTTTGGCATGAAATATGTATCTTTTTTTTTTTTTTTTTCTTTCATCAGGAAATGCCCTGGCCATTTGTCTGAAATTATTTTGGCAATGTTACCTTTAAGGTTCTTCATCCCAATTTATGGACACTGGTTTCTAATTAACATTTTTCATAAAAGGAATATACATTTCTTGGGAGAGCTTTTTTTTGTGTGTGTGTGTGTTAAATATTGGCCTTGTGACGTCTACGTTATACAGATATTCTGGCAACAGACTCATTGTCAAGTGTGGACAACTGACAAGCAGATGCTAAGACACACCCACCCAGTTTTTGGTTCTGTTTTATCTTTCAAAATTCAATAAATGTTTAATTTTGATCCATATTAAGCTAATAAGAGCATAGGAATTCAATTCTAATAATCAGCATTTTTCAAAACACTGCATCTTTTACCACACCCATTTCCACACTAAAGAAGACATTCAGAAAAATGCATAATCACAATCTTCTAAAGATATATTTAGGACCCACTTCCTTTCTTACATCACTATTCAGGTTAAAATTGCTGGACTTACTGTTGCTATATATATATTTCTATATATAAAGTATATATATATATATACACACTTATATGTTTATATATGAA
>JANHGL010009660.1:0-20189 GCA_024611195.1 Ceyx melanurus | reverse complement strand
AGCGCTGTCCCCGCAGGGCACGGGGACCCGGGCACGGGAGCCGCCGGGCCGGCGGCCGCGGTCGGACAACGCGCCGATTGTTCCCGCCGCCCGCTCGCTCCCGGAGGCAGCGCTGGGGGCTCCCCCCACCATCCCCCCGAACGAGCGCCCCACGACGGGACGGACGGGGTCGGTTTCCCGAGCGGTGCCCACCGATCTCCCCGTCCTGGTCCTGGCTGGGGAGCATCCCCGCGGTCCAGCCCTTCTCACTGGGCCTGCCTGGAGAATTTGCAGGGGGTTCTGCATCCTTTCTCGCTCGGCCGTGCTTTGTTACCAGCCAACGAGCGAAATATTTTCGGATGAAGCCTCTCAGACTGTTGGATGCAATCTTGCAATTGTTCAGTGAAAATCTTTCACTTCTGGAGAAAATACTTCAGTTTGAGAACCGCGAGTTTTTGCTGGAAACTTTATTTCCATGGAAATTACTGGCAAACAATGAAAGGATTTTTTTCCCCCCTTCTTTAAAAAAAACCCCCAACAACCTCCAAACAGCCCTTCGGAGTGGAAATATGGACTAACTCTTCTTTTACAGCATCAGAAGATGGTGATTTCCAAACATCTTAAACAACTGAGGGGTTTCCTGGCATTTCAGCGCATTGGCTTAGGCTTAGGACTTGTTTACCTAGGAGAGTATTTTCAGAATGAAGTGGAAAAGGGACTGAAGGTACTTATACTCTCACCTTAGACTGGGAAAAAAAAAACCAAACCAAACCCCTGCTTCAAAGTGAAAATATGATCATGGGCAGATCATGTATGGGCAGAAAAATTAGCTGGAATCTAGTGAAGAGGGCTTGTGAACTACCACAGAATCACAGAGTGTTAGGGGTTGGAAGGGAGCTAGAAGATCATCTAGTCCAACCCCCTGCCTGAGCAGGGGCACCTAGACCAAGTCACCCAGGAACAGATCCAGGTGGGTCTTGAGTGTCTCCAGAGCAGGAGACTCCACAATACCCAGAAGGAAGTTCACGGGGCAGTGATAAATCAACAATTGGGAGCAGGGTATGAGAAAAAGACTGGACAGAGATCTCAGGGGAAGAGCCTAGAACCTTTTGCTCAGATATCAGTACCTTTCTGCAGAGCCTCTGGCTCCAGGTACAGGTAGTTGAGGGAGAGGAAATGGACATTTCTCCACCTAGGCATTGGAGAATTTAGATCCCTCCAGAAGAAAAAGAGGTTTTGTGTTCCTGTGAAAGTCACCATTTGTACTGATGGAAATAGGCACGTGGTCTTGGGATTGATGGTTGTCGGGTCTTTCAAGCACTGCTGTAGATATTTTGCCCTTAATCCCAAAACATTTTCTAGACTCTGGTGGTCTCCCTACTTTGGAACAACATTTTCTCTTCCAGTTGCTTATGTGTGCCTGGGAAATGCTGGGCCTCTAGTTAATGGAAGTGAACCTGTCACCTCAGCACTTCAACAGCTGATGGACTCACTTTTGGAGTTGGCTGCAGAATGCACATAAAAACCATGATGTACAATGTTAAGAATTATAATTTGCTTTTTTTTAGGGCAAATTGTAGCTGTCTCTTTTATTTGCCAAGATGCTGACATGAGAAGCTTAAACTTGAACCTATTTCCCCTAAATGGAATCGACATGGCTGAAGGGAGGAGCCAGGGCTCTTCCTTAGCACAAGCTGTAGCAGACTGAGCCAAATGTGCAGGACAAGATGATGTGGAGAGATTCCTGGAGATGCAAGACTCCTTCCTGCAGCCCCCCTTCCCTCCTTCCTCAGGGTGTGCCTGCCAGGGTCACTGAAGGGTTGCTTAGCTGTTTCTTGAGGCATCACAACCTTCCTGAGGCCAGGGCATTGCCTGGCAGTCACACTCCAGCTATGGCCTGCCCCTTCAGAAGGGAGAGTACTTAGTGAACTTTCCCATTGCCTTCCCTGTTGGAATTCTGTTCACATGAGCTCATGGCACAGATGGGGAGCTCCCATTGTTCTGTGATCTGGAACTACATGGGCAAAACTGTTGCTGAAGGTGCTCCTCTGATGCAGAGCACGAGCCAGCATGGCTAGAAAACTGGATGTAAAAGCTCTCTTTGCCAGAAACACTCTCGAGGAAATGTTTGCACTGGCTGCCCTTGCTGCCCAGCTCTGGCATCATGGAGAGGATGCTGCAGGGGTCTGCCACAGCCTTTGGAATGGTGGTGGAAGTGGCACACTGGGGAGTGCCTCCAACCAAGAGCAGAAGAGGAAAGGACCTCAGTTGTGGTGGCAGAGGGGGAAAAAGGGAACGACTTCAGGAAATTCAGTGTCCTGGATGAGTGGGAAGCTGCCCTGCATGTCTGTAATGCTCAGGCCTCCACATTTATTCCTGTAGCTTTTAGCTCTGAGTAGCCAAAGGCAGTTGCTCCTCAAGGAAGAGGGTTGATTGATGTCCAGTGTGGCCATTCACTCTGCTTTTTCTCTCCTACCTGTCACATCTCCTTCAGCCATAACTCACTTCTCGGCCTCTCAGATAGGAGCAGAGTCTCTCCCTCTCTGCAGGACTTCAGATGTGAGATAAACCCCTTTGCATCCCAATGCCGTAGGAATACTTTCCCACATCTCTGACATCCCTGTTAAAAGATGACCAGTCAAAGAATTTGAGGCGTAGCTCTTCAGGCTCTTTGGTGTGTTTTCAGCAGAGCAGAGCAGGGCCAGGCAGGGCAGGGCTGCTGATGGAGGAGCCTGGGGAAGCCCGCCCATGGGGGCCCTTGTGCAACAGCAGCACACACATTTTCCTCTACAAACCTCAAGAATTAAGCTTGCAATTTTCCTTCTGCTCTTTTCATAATGATCTAATATGTCGTTATCCTGCAGAGGTCAGCCAAACTTTTATAATTTAGGTCTTGAAAGGTTTGAAGGTGGTGGCAGCCTTTGGAAAAACTCTTGGGAACTGGTGTTTAGCTAGTGCTATATTTAGCATGAGGTTAGCGTGCCTGTGCAGTCAGCTAGAGGCAGACATCATTAAACCACACAAATTGATGCAGAAATCAGCCACAGCAACCAGGCTGCTGGAGCAGTGAATGCAAGTGACACTGAACAAGGGACTCAGACACCTTGCAGGTTAAAGATCAAAACAGCAGAAGCACATTTCTTGTTACATGGTTCTGTCCTCATGCTACCTGGTCTGCCTGGCCACACCTATTGTTTATCAGTATGTACTCATGACAGTGTAAGTGCTAACTAGCAGTAGATACTAGCTAGAAAACGATTTATCAACCTGCATCTGTCATAAAACCCAATTCATGTTCAGTTATAGATCAGCCTTACTATTATAAAACCCCCAAACCTTAGATTTTCCCCATGACTTCAATTCCAGGACTGTATTATTTAATTTCATCTTCTGCCTTAGCTTTTATATCCTTCACTAAAATGTATGGGAATCAGCACGGGGGGAACCTTCTCCTTCATCTTTTGCAATCCAGCCTGCAGCTGTGAGTAGCCCTGCAGGGAAGCTGGATGTCTCTGGCTGTGTTGTCAGTGCTGCCTCTTCAAGGGGCTCTGTAAGGTCGCCGTCATATTCATAAGTGTAGAGAAAAAGACTTTTCTTCTTTTTTTTCTGGTCTCCATGTTTGAATTACATCTTTGTCCTTGAAAGAGGCCCTGCTGCAAGAAGCATCAAGATGCTCGGCTTTAAGATTCATTTTACATTCCTGGGAAGATCTTCATTTATTGGAAAAATGGAGGTTATTTTCTTCTTCAGCTCAGATTTCTTCATCACAATGTTCTCTAGTCAGTGACTGAAAAATAGCTCTTGGGGCTGTATAATTTGTGCTTTTGTGAGCCTGCTAGTTCTTTTATTATTAGGAAAATGCCTTGGTTTGGGATTGAGTCTTTGAATCAGGCATGTATTTTGAGGTAAAGTGCCACCTGGGTGAATACCTACAGAAGGAAAATAATTTTCATTAAAGGTATATAGTTGAACGTATGTTTGAATTAGAAAAAGACATGTTTTATATTTTTTCTTTCTTCTTCTTTCTAAAAGGGTAAGTTAACCTTTGGGTGGATAATCCAGTGGGTTATGGTGGCTTCTTCATGACTTGCACTTTTTCATGAAGATGCTTCCCTTTCCAGTGAGTTCTTTGGATCAAGCAGAGGATGAATGAATGATACAGACATAACCCAAATAGTATGGCTTGTGCTGTGCAGGAAATTGGAGCAAATTATTGCTCTCGTTCCTTCTGGTTTTAAAATCTGTATATTTACAGTAATCTTTTTGTGAATTTAATTTAAAAAAAATACTTTTTTAACATTTTTTTTTTCCTTTTCATGTGCTGCCTAATAAAGCCCTCATGGTTAATATGCCATTGCCTTGATTTTAGAATCCCTTTTTGTTGAGTGCATAATGATACCTGGATTTGGGCTTGGGACTAGTTTATCAGCAGTTAACCCTGGAGCTCTTTACGCAAGGTGCACATTGTCACCTCTTCTTTTTCTCTGATATCCACAGGAAACTCACTTAGTACAAACCATGATCCAGGTCCTGCTAAAACCAAGAGTCCTTGCTGGCTTCAGTAGGAGTAGATTAATGTTTTGTGTACCCACAGTCCCTCTTATTCAATACCTGGAACTGTAGCTCCTGTCTTAGCTTACCCTTTCAGTACCCATGCTTTAGAGACTCTCATCTGCCCTCTTTCTTCTCCATCCCACTTTCTTGGAGTATTCTGCTGTGATGAGTTGGATATGAAATGTTTTCTTCCTCTGGTATTTGTTATGGATCAGAAATCCTTGTCATTCTTGCTCTTTGCCTCAATTTCCTTACAGCCCAGACTGGATAGCAGAGAAAGTTATCACTCCAAAGCCTGTCCTCAACATTTTTGTCGTGGACAAAATCTTCCATGGACTGAAGTGACCAGGAGATCATTAGTTCTATCTTAGATAGGATTTCAGGGGAGACAGCATCATTTGTGGTCAGAGTTTGGACTGAGGATCTCCATCAAAATCTGGTTCAGCTTGTGGTGAAATAATAGGTGATGGAGAATAGCTGCAGCTTGAATGGAGCAGAGCTTCTAGAGGGCTTCATATTTAATCTTTTCCCACCAGGACATCAGAAAGTAATAGAGCATTAAAAAAAAAGTGACAATCACATATTTCTGCACGTTTTGTTTTTATAATTGTAATATTATAGTGCTGTTTACTCAACCAATATAAGTTTGGTTCTCTCAGCAAATACTTAGAATGTGTGTGCTCTGAATTTATTCTTTGCAAAGCAGATTTTGCACACCACAGATGAAAACGCTTCAGCCTCATTTAAATAGGAAATAAAAGGGATTGCATTACTCTATTTCTTTGCAAGCTTAAAAAAAAAAAAGTAAATAAAAACCATTGTCCTCTTTCAGAGTTCAGATTTCATTTCCTTCAAATGAAGTTGTGGTGGTTAGATTTACAAAACCTCTATTCTTTATTTTTTTTCTTTTTTTTTTTCCTCCCCAGATCTGCAAATGTACTATCTTTAAAGTGTTTGCACAGAGTCAAAAAAGAAAACAATAGAAACACAAATCTTCAAGCCAAAAAGTTCTAGTCTGGCATGAAAAATGGCAAGAACAAGATTTGAACACTTCTTAATACTAGTGTAACCACAAGATTACTTTAAAATTCCTTTTCTCTGAAACTCTGTATTTTATTTACCAGGGCAAAGCAGAAAAGGCATTTCTAAAGATTTTCTTGGGCTTTTTAAAGCTATATCTGCAGACATATGGACTATAATAGAAACGAATAGACTAAATTATTGTGTTTTACATTTTGGCATTTTTGCAAACTTACGTAATTATGTCATTTTAGTACATTAAAACAAACAGCAAGGAAATAGAAAATAATTCTTTCACAGCTGTGTTTACTACCTTAAATGTGTTTTTTTCTCAACCAGGCAACCAGTCTGAGATAAGAGGTTTCCCTGCTGTGTAACATGGCATAATCAGAAGCACACACAGCACCCACCTGGAGTATTCCAGCATATAAGAGTTGTGAAAAATTAAAGCAATAGAATGGAAAAATCAATAGCTTTTTCCAGTGAGACACATTTGACATAGTAATAGACATTTTTAAAATATATGAATGTACAGAAGATCTTGGAGATTTTCTTTGAGTGAAAATACAGAAAAAAAGGGAATATTTCCTATCTTGACGACGTCTTGATTTTATTTGAAAGGCTTTAAAACATTTACCAAAATGTGATTTTTTTCCACTTTATTATTTTAGAAAGCATATTTTACAGAAATGAAAGCCTGATGAGATACTCCAAGTTAAACAAAAAGATATTTGTCAAAAGTGCAAATATCCTCAGAAAGTTATTTAGTTGAAATCACCAGCATTTTTAGAGATTTCCTGAGTTTTAATCTGCTTGAATATCCGTTTAGAAATTAAATTGAAATTCTTCTCATCATTTCTATAGCAGAAATAAATTGCAGAATCACTGCAGAAAAATATCTTTCCCTTGAAATTAGCAAAATTACTTTCAATTTTTTTCCAGCATTGCTGATATAAGGCAACTACTTTTCAAAAGCTCCAGACTTTTTTGGTAGGATTTCACTAGAAAGTCTGATGGATCTTTTAAAAACTTATTTTGATTGTCACTTGGTAATTATTCTGAATGTTGTAGAAATGAGAAATTCTGACAGATTTTTCAGGTCATGTAAAGCATACATTTTTCTTCACCTGAAGTTTAATAGTAATATTAATTTAATAATATTTACACTTCAGATTTGAGTGTTTCTTTAAGGTCTTTTGTTCTTTATAAAGGAAATGAAAGACATTTTAAAATCTCAGAATGAAAATGTGTTGTAAACTATCAAAGCGTGGAGTTTTTAGACTTCCATAATATATAGATACTGTGGTGTGTTTTTTGTTTGTTTTTTTTTGTTCTGTCTTTGTTTTTGGTCTGTGTTATGGACCATTGAAAATAAAAACCTGTCACATCAAGTTATGGAATATTTTTGAGCTATTAAATATACAGTTTTTTGTTAAAAGACAACTTTGGCTGAAAAAAAAGTAATCAGAAACTACTTTGTTTAAATCAAGCACTGGCAAATGGAATCCCCTAGAGAAGATAGGCTCTTAAAAATTTCTCATCAGCTGAAATTTTGGGCAACCTCTTGTGTTTTTTGAAGATTCTGCCCTTCATTGGACATAATCTGTTTGGTAATCTTAGTTTCTGCAGGTCTCAGGTCTAGCTCAGCACCCTCAGCTTATATTGCTGAGGTGGAGGAAGATGGATGTGACTTAAGGAGGGGTCCCTTTCTCCTGGGGGAGACATCATGAGACAGCTGTGGGGCTACTTACCTCATCTATTGCTTCTGCCAAGAGGACTGTCAAACTACATATTCAGGATACAAGTGGATGCTAATATAAGCTGTATTTATCTGATTTTCCAGACCATGTATGACACAGCCTGAGTATTGAGCAGTTTAGCTGCATTTAATCCAGTACATCCAATTAGAACCAGCACATAAAAGTGTTTTTTTTTCTGTGTGCACATATGCCAGAAGTTTAATGCTTGACTCTTCACACTTCTAGGTAACAAGACCATCCCCTGGCATGGCTGCCACTCCAAGCACTGAGGATGGGTATTCAAGAACAGAGACAACTGTAGCATGGTCACAGGAGAAGCCAGAGTGCTCCAAACAGAAGTGATACAACTCCTTTTTTTTAACATGAAGGTAGTGAAGCCTCGGATGCAATACTAAGTAGGAGCAGCAGCTGGTTTTGTGTTGGTGCCCTGCAGCAGATGAGGCTGGATCCCTTGCAGCATGCTCTTTTACCCTTTGATATGTCCTTGGCTTTAAAGAAGACTTTTGGAAGTATTTAGAAAGAGTTTTGGTTATGAGATAGCTCATCAAAGCCTGTGTCACAGACTTAAAAAAAAAAAGCAGTGGAAGAAATAGGAAGAGCAAAAGCAAGAAAACTTCTGGGTTGAGATAAAGGTGGATTAATAGGTGGAGGAAAGATGGGAAAACAAGCAGCAGAGCAAAGGCAAATACTCACCCCCTCCCACAGGCAGACTGGTGCCCACCCAGTTGCTGAACATAGGCCCCCTTGGAAGCCAGGTCCTGGTCCCCAACCTTCCTTCTTCTTCTTCTTCCTCAAATGTTGTGTCTGACATGATGTTACATTGCAGGGAGCTGAAGCTGCAAAATACATATCCTTCCTCAAAGGTCTGGGAATTTCTGTGCTCATTAAAGTAGAAAAAATAGATAAGAGAATAGATTTGTCCTACCTGTGATGGCTACAAAGTCCTTTCTTTAGGATAATATTATAGACACAGGGTCTCCTTAATGGTAACTGGTAAGAACTGTTTTGGCTTTCCATCTCAAAAGAGAAATGACATTTTATTGAGGAAAACAATGCAATGAACCTTCTTATTCTGTTTCAGAAGATACCTGGAGTTGCAACTACTTAAAAACCTCTTTCTGCAACACAAAGCACCAATATTTATAGGAAATTAACACAACTTCTTGATAAACCTGTTGGATTAAAAAATGATGCAGCTGGTGAGTGCAGTTTCCCTTTTAAACTGTTTGAGCACTTCTGTCATAACAAACAAATTGTGGCACCCTTTCCTCTCACAAATTTTTGTGTGGTGCTGGAACACACTCTGATATGATTCCCTTTCATTTTTTGACACCGTTATGTCATTTTATGGATTTGCTCTGACAGCATTTCATTTCTACATCATTAGAGCATCTCAACTGACTTTCCATACTGAGCACACTGAGAGTTTTGAGATGATACTATACTAAGAACAGTTTGAATGCAAAATAACCCTGCTGAAGAGTAATTATTATGCGTGGACGTGATCAGGTTTTCTTGCTTAAATCTCCATCTGTTGCAAAGTTTGATTTTTTCTTTCTTTTAAAGATGGCCAAAAGATTAAAGGTACAGGTAAATCTACCCTGAGGCTGGAGGATGCAGAGGCTGGTGGATGCACAGCCTGATATAATGGCTAGCAAAGGTGGGCACAGCACTCAACAGGAGTCAAGAGCCAAACAATTTTCTAATGATTTATTTATTTTAATAAGGGATGACAATGGAATATTATTAAAGATGAATTCTGCACTGTGGATGGATAATATGTTTGCAAATTAGTTTATCTGTAAAACAGCAGGTGATGCTGCTGTGTATCTCACTGTCCAGAGGTAGCCACTGATGAGCCCTGAGTGGGCAACCTTCTGCTCATCTAGTGGAAAGGTCAGGTGGTCTAGACATCAAAGGGGTCCTCAGTTCCAGGGTCTCTCTACCTACAGCATATGCCTTCTACCTGGAAACAGCCACAATTCCCATCTATAGCTGTGTGCCCCCCACCCCTGGAAATGTTCAATGTCATGTTGGAAAAGATTTTGATCAACCTGATCCAGTGAAAGATGTTCCTGCCAATAGCAGGGAGTTGGAAGTGATCTATAAAGGTCCCTTCCAAGTCATGCCATTCATTCTGTCAGTTTTTCCTGTGCAAAAGCCTCCCAGGCCAGAAAGGGGCCTTGGTGTTGCTGTGAGCAAGCATGAGGATGAGCCACTTTCCTCACAGCTCCCATAAGCATTGCAAGAGAAGAACATCAGGTTGTTCCTGAGCTCATTAAGCTTCAGAGAGAAACTCCTAAGATGGAGCTTGTCCTTTTAAATCCAAGCCTGAGCCTTTCAGCTGCCTCATTCCAACACAGATGTGCTATTTCCAGCCTCCAGAAAACCTGGTTCATGGCTTCATCCTCAGCCCTTTGCCAGCAAGCAAAAGATTTCCATTAACTGTGGTCAGTTTTGTGGCTGGCCCCTGGGATGAAAAACACATTTGCAAAAGGCCATTTCTCTGCTGAGTCTGTCAAGGGTCTCCTGTGTTGTCAGAGCCAGCAGAGCCTTGCTCATTGCTGCCAGCAAGGAGTTGGGCCCTACATGCTATTTCTGGCATGGATGTTGCAAGTTGACTTCACCCTCTGTTCCATCTTGTGCTTCTTCTTTAGCTTGGGAAATGAGCTATAATTAAGAATTCATCTTTTTAGATATTAAAGCCCATTTACATTCATTAAGTTTATGAAATGATTGTTAAAAATAAAACCAAAAATGATGCATCTTCAATTTTCGCTAATAAAAAATATATCAGACTTTCTGGAAAAACCTACCTCTGGGATGACTGCCAACTGTTTGCTTCTCTATTGCTATCAGATTTTCACCTCAAACAGAACTTTCAAATGACATCACGAATATAATTATATTATGTAAATGAGGAAGCTGTTAACGTAATCCAGGATAAGAAGATGAAAAAGAATGGGCTGCAGCCACTTTTCATTACACTGTGAAGATCTGAGAAGTTCTGAAGGAGAAATTCTAAATTCTGCCTCTTTTGAGTGTTGAAGAGCAGATTACCTCACAGCACAGCAGGCTGGTTACTTAAAGAAGCTGGCTAATCCATGAGACATTATTTCTGTCCTCCTCTGTTGGTATGTTGTGCAATGTATGAACAGTGATTTGTCTGCTGTTGAGTAAGCTGTGTTTATATAACACCACTGGCACTCTATTAGCTGAGAGCAAGGGTATTCTGGCTAGTTAGTCACAGCTATCAAATGCTTGGAACTTAATTTTCACTCTTTTCTGGAAGTCTCTTTAACAAATATTTTGCTGCAGGGTAGAAAAAGTCCTAAATAGTCCACAGCATTGTCTAAAGGACTGAATATGCTTTTGCAGCCAGATGAATATGTTTGATGTGCTCTTGTGGTGGAAACATGATGACATCTACTGGGCAATGCAGATGTCTGTAGGAGTGTTTGCAAGAGGATTATATGCAGAAAACACTGGAGATTCCCTTCTGTCAGAAAAGGGGATGTCATCCTTCTGAGAGGTGGGCAATAAATCAGAACACCTGCTGATATCTCAAGTACCACAATGGAAGTTGCAAAACAGAAAATTTAAGCTATTTTACTTATGTACTGCTTGTTTATTGTTAGTTGAAAAACAAACAAGCAAACCACTGTCCAAATCCTCTGTGAAAAGCTTCCCTATTGTCTTTAATGAAAGTAATAACAATAAAATGGAATATACACAACTGTATACAAAACCAATATCAAACCTATCACCCCTGATGGCAGTTACACCACTGTCACCATGGATGCTCTGAAGCAGGCACAGGGGAAATCCCAGACTGGACTCAGTGGACTGAGTGCCATGCTCTAGCTGGGTGTTGTGGTGTCAGGTCTTAGGCTGGACTTGATGATCTCAAAGGTCTATTCCAGCCTCAACAATCATTCTGTGTGATTCTGTGTCTCCAGCAGTGGCTGTCAGATGTGTGTAACAAGATGAAATAAAATAAAATTCCAAATACACAAACACAGCTCCTCTGCTCTTGAAAGATAGAAACCTGTAAAAATGTGTTTCTGATACTCTAAAAGGACACAGTCCTGATTTCTGCACCATGCTGCTGCTAGTGCATTTTTCTCCTAATGTGATGCTGTCTCTCTCAAGTCTTGTGCAGAAAATTATACCTAATCAACCCCAAACACATGGTGCTCCAGCAGTAAGGCATTTCTTCTGCAAATAGTGTTATTAAAAATAAATAAAGGAGGCAATCAAAACATGTCTATTTATGAAAATGTGAATGCTAGCAATAGCAAAGAGAATAAATTTCCTACCAGCTCACACTTATGTTCAAAGTGAATAATTTTGAATTCCCTAGTCTTCCATCAGCTCTGCTCCTATAATTTTTAGCAGAACTAGCACCTCAAAAAAAATCACCATCCTTACTTTCTAAAACAGGGTAGGTTGTGCCAATTTGCTGAGTGGCACAGAGCTGGAAATGTTACATAGCTAAGGTACCAGTGTAGCATCCAGAAGAGGAATGTGCTGTGCTGAAAGCAAGGCTTTGGCTCCAGTTCATGGAAGCAAATCAATCCACAGCTGAGGGATACAGCATGGACTAGATCCAGTCCAGGGTTGTACAGGTTTCCAGGTGGTGAGAAGAAAATCTAGGCTGTCCAAAAAGGGCTGATACTGTGCATGGAAGCAGAGCAGCAAATATGAGCAGTGCATTGATAAAAAGCTCTGCATTAAAGTCAGTTTTCTCCTAATCCATGGAGACTTGAGTACCATTGCACATTGATTTTAGCAGGAGTCAAGAATGTGCTCAAAGTGAAGCACCATCTTGTATGCTCTGTTTATGGAACATCCAGGGAGTCCAAAGCTCTGTACAATTTTGTGTGTTACTCTCTCATTTGGATTTCATCCCTTAGAGAGCAGAAGAGGGAATGTGAGCAAAGGAGTAGGGATTTGACCCTAATGTCACAACCCCACTGCTCAACAATGGGCTTTTCACAGTGCTGTTTGCACGGAAGAAAAGGGGAGAGGGGGAGAGGGAGGAGACAGAAGAAAGGCAAATAGAAAAGAAAAAAAAATAATAAGGTGTTACTAGCTCAGCCTGTAATTATACAAATCTAAAAATTGTAGATTAATTAATCGTAGATAAATCTGACAGTTAAAATATTACAAAAGTTCTTACATACCATATAGGGAAGATGCATCCTTCTGTACATTTGCTTTAGACACCCTCTGCAGGGACTGCAAGGCTGCTAGCAGTGGGCAACTGTGGGCTGGACTTCCCTCCTCAAGCAGTTTCAGTACGTCAAAACTGGCATTTGACTCCTGACAGGCAACATTCAGGATGCAGGACAAAACAGGAATGTGTGCTAGCTGTGAAGCTGCTTGTTTGGATATCCTGGGTTTTGCTTCTGAATGGCTATATTGTGTCAGGAATAAAAAAATCAAGAGCATGACAATATCTTCCATGTTTTCTGAGATGTGTAACTTCTTTAAACGGAGCTATTGTGGGATGTGAAACACAGTGAAAACTAATAATGAAAATAAAAATAAACCAGATGGAGATTTCTGGGCTGCTGACCTATGTTACCATACCATCCATGACTTCTGCAAGGGGTAATGTGTGTTAGTTTTCTTACTGCAGTAACCAACTGAGGTACAGCCTAAAAAAAATGCTGTGTGACACTTGTGTCCCTGTTTGGTGTTAATAAACCCTCTGCCTTTTGTGCTGGCAGGTGGGTGCACATGTGTATGTGGCTATGGGTGTGTTCCATAGTAATTCTGGGTAATAATCACTCTCTGGAATTCACCCAGTTATTCTCTTCCCATGATTATTTGACCTGTGGCAATGATGAGCTGCCTTCCTCTGGTTCTGCAGTGTGGCACATTGCTGAGATTTGACTTCTCATCAGATGGAGGTGAAAATATGAAACATAAAACTTCTTTTTTGACAAATGAGGACATGCAAACAGCTGGTTTTGGCCCTTTCCCATCCCTCTCCACCCTGAAAAGACCAAGCAGAAAATGGAATAGGATGTATATAAAATAACCTTAAACCTGTGAGCATCTCCTCGTAGGTGGTGTTCAAATGACTTTTGAATGTTTCAGCATATCTTTAGTTCTCTTTGATTCTTTTGAGGTTATATGGGTGGTTACTCACAGAACTATACAAATACAGTCTTCACAGCTCAGCAATCCTTGGATCCAGATTTGGAGTTCAATGTGGGTGGCATAGGAGTAAATGCCAATAAGAAGGCTAGGACAGGGTTGTTACAGAAACTGACTCAGGATAGAGCCTTTGCAAGCTGCAATTAAAGAGAAAGAAGAATATTTTTTAACTTTTAAAGTGTAAGGGGGAAACCTCAGGGGTTTGTTTTTTTTTTTGTAATGCTATTTTCCCTCTTTACTGCATGTATGAATCTTGCCTTAAGACATATTTCTGTTACTCACCCAGAGACAATCAGTATCCTTCAAGTCTTTTGCTGCTAGGGACAACTCAACTCAACTGCAGGAGCATCTTTCACTTCATTTTAGGGTTAAGACTTCAAATCTCAGTAACTGCATGTTCCCTTTGTCAATGTATATAGACATTTTTATCCATAGAAATATAGATATTGTATACTCTACAATGTATATAGAAAGATTTTACTAAACCATAGTCTTTACATTGCTTTTGTATGGGTAACTTAGCACATGATGACAAGGTATTGTCCTAAAAGTTTTAAATAAAAGCTGTCACGTTGACACAATGTGGATTAATATGAAGTTGTGCAAACCTCAAAGACAATGCAAGTGATTGGCTAAAGCACTGAATGGAGACCCAGGAATGCCTTCAGTTCTTGTCCTGTCTCTGCCACTGTTTGCTGAATGCTGGCTTTGCAGGATGTCTCAGTTCCTCAAGTTTCCCCTCTGCTGGATGGGAAATACAGTGCTCACAGGCAACCCTGATGTAGCTGAAGGCACATTTTGGAATGCAAGCATGCCAAGCAGTTGGTGAGTGTCAAGTACACATGCACAGGGTATAGTTTATATTGTGGGAAGTCCTGGAATGAGTTACCAGAAAGAGAAAAACAAAGTCACCATATTAAAACCCTTAAAAATCTGATTACAAAGTAAACAGTGATATAGGCTGGTGGTAACATTACTTCAGACCACTACAATGAAAAAAAAAAGTTTTCTGTGCATTCATGTATGGGGGGGGGGGGTTGTGTGTGCTTACATATGTGTGCCTGGGGGGTGACATGTGGGTGTATGTATATGTATATACATATATAAAAATTGGTATCTGTGGCTTATCTATTTGTTTTCTTATACAACAGCACATATATCATACAGACAATAGCTAAGTAGGAACTTAAAGCATCTACTGACAGAAATAAAAAATATTTGTGTTCTAGAATCAGAAAAGTATTTTTAAACTTTATTTTTTACTCTTTCTAATTAATCAGTAGTGTTAAATATTTCCCAACTGCCTGTTTAGCACATTTCAGTAATGTCATTTGGTAAGCTGAAGAGCTGAGCCCTTCAGGTCAATATATATACATATTTCATGGGATTTTTACCTTTGGATTTTGCTGAGCTGTTCATAAAAAAACAAACAAAAAAACAAAAAAAAAAACAAGAATCAAAAATTTTTGTAAGCAGCTTCATGACCCCAAATTTGCACCATGAACTGTCCTGCAATTATTGTCATGACTGAATTTTCAAGACACTCATCACTTCACAGTGGATTTCAGAGCATATTAAATGCAGTCCTTCCTGGGAATGTTGAAAAAAAAGGGGCTTTATCTGAAGACCTGTTACATCAACTGACTTCAGACCTGCATGGATAATGTTGCCCATGGCTCTGATGAGGTAAAACGATTTTCAAAATATGTCAGAGATGCCTGTGGATTTTAGAGCACTTTGAAATCCAGATCTAAATGAAAAGTTTTGCTCCCAGGGCATAACTTTGAAAGCAGAGTGCAGGAAGACAGTAAATGAGTCACAGAAAAGCCCTCTGGAAGCTTTGAAGAGCACAATTTTGATATACAAATCTGAAGAACAGAAAGGATACAATTCTTGTGCTTTTGAAGAATTTCTGAAGTGTTGCTCCCCTCCAGTAGGGATCATGGTATGCTTGTGCTTCTCCATGCATAACAATTAAAAAATGATCCTTTGAACACTGCAAGACTTGCCAGATATTAATGCTGGGATATTTTGTAAAGCTGGGATAAATTCTGAGTATCCATTTCTTAAATAATTTGACTTATGAAATACAGACCTAGACCTGGACAGGATTGCCCAATTTTTCAGCATGACACAGCTGACATTTGAATTTTAGAGTTCACAAAAAAATCAGCTGTGCTACAGAACACTGTTTTCACCATAAACACCACAAGTATATAATTAAAAAGAGTACTCAGGGAGCTGGCAGGAGAACTCACCAAGCCTCTCTCCATCATTTTTCAGAAATCCTGGACAGCAGGGGAGGTACCAGATGATTGGAGGGTGGCTGATGTGACACCCATCTCTAAGAAGGGCTGGAAGGAGGATGTGGGGAGCTACAGACATGTCATCCTGACTTTGGTACCTGGAAAGATTATGGAGAGGATTATCTTGAGTGAGCTCACACAGCAATTGCAGGGAAGCCAAGGGATCAGGCAGCATGGGTTTATGAAAGGGAGATCTTGCTTAATAAACCTGATCTCTTTCTGTGACCATGTGACTCACCTTTTGGATGTTTTAATTAATGTAAAAAAAATATAGTTTATATGTGGTGAAAAAATATCAAAATAGAGAATAAATGATGCTGTAGCACTTTGTAGTTGTTATCTCCCATTAGTGGAAAGTCTCAAACTTTTTTCTCTTAAAGAGACTGTAAACATCCTACTATCTAACACCTTAGACTGAAACAGTCAATACTTTTTATCCTACAGCTTGCTTTTGCAATTGAAGGGTTTTTTGCTTTCTATAGCACCTGGAGCTGCTACTGCTTCATAGCACACAAGAACAAATTATCATTCAACATCTCAGTGAAAAAAACAAAACTTAAAGAAGTAAAAGCCAGCAAGCTTCTTTCACAAATCAGTGAGGAGTTTGTGATCACTGAAGTACTTGTTTTTCTGTTGAAAAATTATTCCTGTGGCACGTTATAAATTACTTCTGTTTTGGTTTAGGAGAAGTGTAAAGCTGTATTTCACAAAGAAAACAGCAATAAGCTGATTATTAAAACCCATATTTCATAGATGTGATCATTTCAATCCTAAGAAATGCAGTGTGTTCTTTGATCACTACTGATCCTGCCTTCAGGTGGTTGAGGAAGGGGGCAGAGGGAGGAACTGATGAACAGTGATAGTGCCTTTGGATGAAACAGGTTCAAGAAGATGGAATATTTATGTTAAAGTGCCCTTTTTTTTTTCATGTGGCATCCTATAGTTCTATCCTGAATCTCAACCATGAATATATGTGATGTTCTAGCAAGAAACCACAAAGGAAAATCCTGCCTAGGAAGAAATGTAACCACAAATATTACCAGATCCAGTGAATAATAAACTCAGGATGAGTTACCATCCAGATACCTCCCAACCTGCAGTGCCATGCTGAATTTCAGGGTAGGGAACACAACAAACAGACAATTACAAAGCTACAGTTTCATGTTAGATTTGTTTTTCTGCTTGTTTGCAACAACAAAATACATTGTTTTGTATTTTGAAATATATATTACATATATTATATATTATAATATAATATATATATTATATATATATTATTTATGTAGAAACAAGAGATGTCTATCCAGTGCTGCACACCAAAGGTGATGCCAAGTGCTTTAATTCAAGGCCAGTTAAGTATACCAGTACTTGTCCAGTATATTACATTGTCCTGGACAATCTGGATGAATTCAGGGGCTAGGAAGAGCCTGAGATGGGAAATGTGCTTTGCTGATAGCATATTGTTTATGCCCAAATGGTGAATGACATTGGATTATGTGTAATTTTAAACAGCAGGCAATGATTCAGAACCATGAAATGCTCTAAGTTTTATAGCAAATCCTTGAACAAGAAAAACCATAGCCCCTGAGGAAGGTAGAAGGAGAAATTCAAACACTCTTGAAGGATGACAAAATTCATGTTTGGCCTCCAATTTTGTGGCTCAGCTCTGATTCCTGCTCTGAAGTGAGCAGCACAGCCTGGGTGCTGCATCTCCTGTGATCAGTGCAGTCAGCTGCTTCATTCCTTTCCCAGTAAGAGTGTGTGGGCTCTCACACAGGGATCATGCTTCACTTGTTGCATGCAGTTGTCATCTATATATCTGAAAAAAAGAGAAGGGATTTCTGATTATCTGTTTACTCAGTGGAGTGAAGGAGAAGAAACCAGAGTTTTCCTCCCAGCCCCCTTTGACACAGTATTGCTGCCAAAACTGCAGCAGCCACACAGAGAGCTGAGGAAACTTTAAAAACTTAATTAGGGAAGAAAGCAAACAAAATAATACTATAGTGTGTTTACTTAGATCTGCAGTGCTGCCAGAGAAACCACATAGCTTGCATTTGTAAGCTATGTTTTTCATATAAAACATTTAATTAAAACAGGAGACAGGGCAACGAGCTTTCTTCTAACTTCATTTAAACACATGTTTATATTGTGTTTTAAATTCCCCTTGGCTGAATGTGAAGTTGGGCTGAAAGTGGAGAAGGGATGTTACCCTAGTTCTATTCCCCAAGTTTAATCTTCAGGGCCCAATGGTGTGTCATCTGGAGCTCCCAGGAACCATGGCTTGTTCAGAAGGGGGATTAGTAGTGTATTGACCAAAAAGATTGTTCATAGAAGAAGACACACAGTGATTGTAAACACAGACATTTTCAATTTCTGTTTGAATTTTCAGAAGTAGAAAAACTGTTTTGTAATATAGGCAATTTTTCTTTTGAATGCTGAAAACAATAATAGCTTAAGGACAAAAAAGATTTCCAGCTCACAGCCTGATTTGGCACCACTGCCTAGAAATGAAGGTGTGAGATTTTCCCCCTGAAAATATCTTGCCTATCATTACAATGAGTTTTGATGCCCTTTAATCCTTCTACCCAAAATTTTACTTTTATATCAGTTCACTGACTTGAACTAGTTTAGAAAATGCCATCTGAAGAGTAGATGTTTCTAAAATGAGATTAGAGAAAACCCTTACAGCTTCTTCACAGTCCTTCCCTCTTTTTTTACACACCCACTTACCTGAGAAGTGCTGGTGCATCTGTGCTTTGAAATCTGGCAGTGGATGAGGGAGAGGAGAGCTGCAGAGAGGAAGGTAAGGAGAGGGTGAGCAGGAGGGTCCATGCACAAGGCTGGCACTCCTCCAGGGTGAAGCTTCTTAGATTTGTCTTTGCTGCAAAGCTCTGCTCAGACATGTTCAAGGAGAAACTTGATTGAGTTTGGCAGCTAAATTCTCTGAAGATTTCCAATACACTTGGCATCTTTTAAGTCTGCAGGAGGCAGACACAGCTTCTGTTAAAAAAAAAAAAAAAGTGCTTTGTATGATACAGATCATATGCTTCAGATGAAAGAACAAGAAATCCTGCAACAAATGAGCAGCTCAAGCATAAGCTGAAGCAAAGCAGAATTTCCTTTTAATGTCCAAAAGCCATCAATGTGCCAAGCATGCAATTGACTGAAGTCCAGAAACAGTTGGCTGTCTCTCCCTTCCAAAATCATCATGTACTTTATATATTTAATAAGAAATACTTTCTGTTATTTGGCTTCATCTGACTCTGAGGTGCATGCAAGAACACCTGAAGCCATTCTGATGAGTTATACCATAGTGCAGTTATTATGGCATCTATTTTTTTTTTTTTTACCTCATGGAAATGGAGCTTTGAAATGAAAACCATCTGTTTTCCTCTCACTGCTGTGCCCTGCTGACCAGCCTGGGGCACCAGAAGCATGGTCTGTGTGAAGAAGGAGGGTCTCACCTGGGCCATATGTGGATGGACAGGCAGTTGTCTCTGCAGCCAACAGCAAACGTGGTTGATACCTTCAAAATTTTTGGTGGGTTTTGGGGGAGAGAGTCCCATGCTAGAACTGACTTTGTTACTCTTGAATCAAGGACAAAGCTCTACTCCATTCCAACAGAGGCAGAAGCATCCTGTCAATCCCCCTTAGCTTTTCTAAGTAATTTATGAAACTATTCATTTTGCAGTTGCTTCCCACAAAGAAGGGATAATTCTGTGTCTTTTCAGTTTACGAGGCACACTGGAAGATGCTGCAGAATATTTAGCAGGCAATTTGTGCCGTCATAACAAAACTTTGGCTTCTAAATCAGAAAAGTCTGCCTTGTCTGGAATAATATGCAAAAAGGAACTGGCGTGAATCTATTTGAATGTTTAGAGAATTGATTAAAAACTTCCTAGTTCTGAAGTAAGAGACACAATTTTGTTGTGATGTGCATAATTTAAAAATAGGAAATATGGGATACAACTATATGTTTGGGGTTTTTTTGGGGTTTTATTTATTTTTTTTTAGTAGCAGAAAATTAGACTTTAGAATTGACCCACAGTTTAGAGAAGATTACAGATTATCTTGTGTTTTCTAATAGCTGATAATACAGTTTAGCTTCGTCAGGACTACCAATGGCTCTTGAAAGGAATTTCACTTAATTGCATTCTATATTTTATCATTTATTTTGATTCACAAAAAGAACTCATCTCAGGATGCTGAAAAAATGGCTTTTTCTCTGTACAGAAAGACAAGGAGTGAAAAAAATTGAAGGCTCCAGAAAGGCTGGAGAGGGGCTGTTTCCAAGGACCTCTAGTGAAATGATGAGGGGTAATGGGTTAAATTAGAGGAGATTTAGACTGGATCTCAGGAAGAAGTTGTTTCCCTTGAGGGTGGTGGCTCAGTGGCACAGGCT
>JANHGL010009655.1:17093-35846 GCA_024611195.1 Ceyx melanurus | reverse complement strand
GTCCCCCATAGGGACACAGGCATCACGGCAGAGGCGGCGACGTGGGTAATACCGGAAGTTCTCGGGATTGCGTTCGTGGGACGCTTCTATCTCCGCCCGTTTTTCCTGGGAATTGCCGTGTGCGAATTAACACCCGGTAAGCGAGCGTTACAGTGGATTTTTGAATGGGGATTTTGCTGGGGTATAGGTACGGGTCAGTATCTACCAGGGAAGACGTAATGGTGCCTTAAATTACATCAGACAGATATAGGACCTGTTCGTGGCAATGCTTTCCGTTCCTTGCCTGGCCACTCTCCGTTTTTCTCTCATTCTGAATTGGTTTCTTTTTCACTTTAAAAAGAGCAAGAATCTAAATAAAAAGGCAGACGCACAAATTTGCTTTTCATCAAAACTTGTAACTCAGGCAGTAACCTCCATCACTTCTTGCTATGCTTATCACTTCTTGCTCAGGGGTTTTACTCCACTAGGGAAGCAAGCTTTATGATACCCGCAGAGGCTCTCCGTTGCACGTAGAAAGCCTCGCCTACATGTACACAGCACGTGTTACAGCCATCTCTGTGTGTATATTCCCAAGGAGCCAGTGTTCATTGTTTCAATCAGCTGTTAAAATGAGCAGTAGGCATGAGATCAGATGAGTGTTTTATGATCTGTATCTAATGCTGGGCAACTCAATTTTTACTAAGTCCTCTGGGCAAATGCAGGAAGGTCTGTTCAGGAAGGGGCAGTGAAGGAGTTCCCAGTTCAGGAGGCTGGCCAGCATTATCCTGCCTGGGAGCCCTCAACACAATGCCTAGAAGCAGCAGAAAAAGAGCCAAGAACAAAAGACAGCAAGTGCCTATGAGTCTAAGGAGACGTGGACAGAAATGCCTGTGGTCTGCATCCCAGCTCCTGTTTGGTATATTGCCAGTTAGGATCCAGTATAGCATTGTGGAAAGACTTCCCTTATTGCATGCCTGTCTGATCAGGCTGATGTTACAGCCTCATACTTCAGGACAGTCACTGTCACAGGATATATCCTTATTTCTCAGCAATGCAGTAACTTCCTTATTTCTGCCTGTGCTGAAGCACACTGTGCTCGCATCTGTTGGCAGTCTGAAGTGCCAACTACCATCCTTGTGGCACCATAAGTGAGTCTCTTATCCTTAAAGGACCCTTCTTTAAGGTTTTTCTTCCCTGATGAAAAAAAAACAACAAACTGTGTTCCCTACCCACATCATCACCACACTGGACTAAATACTAGGCTTGAGTTATGATGCCAATGAAGATCACAGAATCACAGAATCAATGTGGTTGGAAAGGACCTCCAGGGTCATCAAGTCCAGCCTTTGTCCTAGCATTTCTCTAACCACTACACCATGTCCTCAAGAGCCACACCTATTCTTTAAACACCTCCAGAGATGGTGACCAACACCCCCAGGTCCCCTTCTGCCAGGCAGCTTTCCAGACACTCCTCCCCAAGCCTGTAGCGTTGCTGGGGGTTGTTGTGACCAAAGTGCATGACCCAGCACTTGGCTTTGTTAAACCTCATACAATTGACCACAGCCCATCGCTCCAGCCTGTCCAGATCCCGCTGCAGAGCCTTCCTACCCTCAAGCAGATCGACACTTGTGCTTAATTTTGTGTCATCTGCAAATTTACTGAGGGTACATTTGATTCCCTCATCCAGGTCATTGATGAAGATATTAAACAAGACAGGTCCCAAAACTGAGCCCTGAGGGACACCGCTTGTGACTGGTCACCAACTGCTTTTTACTCCGTTCACCACCACCCTCTGGGCTCGGCCACCCAGCCAGTTTCTAACCCAGCGAAGAGTCCTCCTATCTATGCCATGAGCTGCCAGCTTCTCCAGCAGAATGTAGTGGGAAACGGTGTTAAATGCCTTGCTGAAGTCCAGGTAGACAACATCCTGATAAAGCATCATAGCTGGTAAAGTCGTTGAAAGCATTCTCCAGCAGGCACACAGGAGGACTGTGACAAGACCGGTACTGGAATGTTTAGCTGTGGTGGTCTAAGGAATGAATGACCCCTGGCCATCTCTGCCAGAGCTTTCCAGCCCCCTGCAGAGCCAGGACAGGAGATGTAGCTGCATATTGGTTCACAAGTCAGAATATTATTTATGTTCAAACCCTGAGCTTACGTATGGCTAAAATAAGGAGAGAGGAACCTGAGGAAGTGAACAAAAACATGCATCACCTCAGTCATTAATTTTTAGAAAGTAGCAGTGCCATTTGTCCTGTCTAAAGGTATCACCATGTAACCGTTGATGCTGGGGACTTACGGGCTTCCACTGCCCTCTTTTTACATTAGTACTTGAAAGGACCCACTGGCTGTATTAAAACAGGGACAATAACTGAGAAAGCCCAAATTCACACAAAATATTAATTGGCCTGCCAAGACCTATTATATAAAGACCTATTATAAAAAGAAACAAATGCATATCAGCATTGAATTTCTTCCCTCAATAGAACATTTTTGCAAACAATTATCAGTCCCAGCACTTGACTTCTGATCGTAGATCTATTGCACTCTAAAAGATAATTGATGCTATTATCACACCTAATTAAAAACTACTTTGCTGTAGAATGTGGGATCCGCTTTATTTTTAGATTCTGTGAAGAAGTGAAATTATCTGCTGTAGATAATTCACATAAACTTGTTTTTCTTCAACATTTGGAAGAGAGACCTGTAGTCCATACAAATGTACAATGAAAGATTTCTTATATGACTCCAATATATAGAAGGGCTAACAAAAAAATTGTTTCTTGCACTGTGAAGAGTTAAAGAAAATTATGAGAAACTGAAACACTGGATGGCTTTGAGAAATATAGGCAGAGCATTTTCAAGCACAGTTTCAAGCTGAAACCACTTTGTTGATGTGTTTAGGAACAATCTACTGCAGCTACATAGAGGTGGCAGAATAGCCTCACACATAGACCTGGATGGAAGGCAGTGAGGAACCCAAGACCCAGAGCAGGGGCCAGACTGCCTGTGAACAGGCCTGATGGAACTGAGGAACAGAGTAACCATATGTTTGGCCATGGTTGACCCAGCAAGCCCCCCCAAGTCATCCCTCCATGTGATAAAGGCATGGATGGTTGGCACAGTGAAAGCATCATTTGCAGAGCATCCAGGCTTCATCCCTTGTGTTTAAACAAGCACTAGGACATCTTAGTGGCTGTGTTTGCACTGATTGACTTGGGGGGAATCAGGGACCAGGCTGAATTGCTGATCAACTAAACAACTTAATTGTCACTATGCTCCAGGGCATAGTCTTGGCCAATGTCACATAGGCTGGCATGGCAAGACAGTGCATGGGCACAGCCTTGGGGGTGACAAGCAGTAGGGACCATCCCCAGCAAAAAGCTGCAATGGCACTGCTCTGCTTTCCATTTCCTTCACCTTACACAGTCTTCTAGCTCTGTCTCAGGAGGCTTTGCAGCCACAAGCTTTCATCCTGCCCCACCTCAATGCACACAATACAAAACCTGTTTCATGGAATAAAACACACCATTAATGTAGGCTGTAGCACAGCTATTCACAAATTAAACAAAAACGACAACAAGCAAAAAATCAAACAAACAAAAACAACAATAACAACATAAAAAAATAAAATTTGACATAATAAATAGATAAATAAATAAATAAGGGTTACATCTACACATAAATGTCCTAGGTCCACAGGGGCACCAGATGGGAGACAATAATCAAACACTATGAAGCATGGATATAGCCAGTCTGTGTCACTTGGCCTCAAGATCAGAGAGCAGTTCCTGATTGTGTTTATTTCCTGGTAAATACAAAGCTGGTGATGCCAGCAGGCTGCACAAGGCTTATTGCTCTGCAGAAATAAGCAAGAGGAATAATCAGTGTTCAGCTTTGCAGATTACCTGGGAACAATGAAATCCAGGAAAAAATATGCATGACCACCACCCCACCCCTCACTTAGATAAAGCTGCAACATTATGTGAAGACTATCAGCTCCAGGAGATATTCAGCAGTTTTTTGTAACAGGGAGAATGAAGCTGCTGAGAACACATGGAAAAACTGAAGGCTGCCCCTGGTAAATCAGTGGGTGGATGACAGACAGCTTGCTGCAGGCAGGGAGAAGGGGCTTAGAGCTTCTGCCTTTGGGCACAGACATGCATATGCCTGGACCTGACAGCATGCCTGCAGCCCAGTGCCCAGCTCTGGCTGGCTAAAATGCTTAACCTACTGTCTCCAAAGGGAAATTTTCCTTAGCCTTCCAGGTCTGCCCCCCGACATTTTATCAGCAAAATTATTGTTGCTGGAAGGTAGAAGTATGATTTTTTGCTGTTTGTGGGTTGTTTGTTTTGTTTGTGTTTTGTGTTTGTTCGTTTTTAATTGAAATAATTACTGTAGTCCTATCATCTATTTTTATTTAAGTGCCACCTTAAGCTTCAGTTACACCAGATAAAACTCAAGTGCTGATACACTTGTCCCAGAATGGGGCTGTCTGATACTGACTTAGGTATCTTCTGGTTTTCAATAGCTGTAACAACATAAACCCTTTTCTATTGCATCAACATGAGAGGTGACTGTGTCACTTAAACTGTTATCAGTGCAATTAAAGTGAGACAACTCTTATGTCTCAATAAATACTGAGGAGCTGGCTTTAACTGTGACTGCTGCTCTCCTCATCAGGAGAAAGAATGGCTTGTCACAATCCTGTAGATAAACCTGAGCGATAAAGATGTAGTGGAGCTCTGTAAAAATTACAGCTACATTTATTCTCTCGCCTGTGGACATTGTATAATTTAATGAGAAATAAAGGGTCGTAGCCAGGGCAAATCTATCACGTCAAGCAGTCTTGCCAGAAAAAATATAAACTTGATCTATGAAGTTGATTGCTCTTTCATTCAGATTATGAGGACTATCTTGTACACTCAAATTACTAGTGACTGAAAATCCTGCAAAAACATATTGCATTAGTCACGCTAACAGCAATAACCTGCTCTTTTTTTAATTTATTTTTTAAAATTTTTGAGTAGACTACAATCAAGTGGTGAAGATGACTTCAAATATTCTTCTCAAATTGCTTGGATTATTTTAAGCCATCAATTCAAAGTCTTCCGGGATCACGATAGTTGCCTCTCTTAGCTATGTTACTGCTTGATAACAGCAGTGAAACACTGCAGACAGATGATAAAGCAGTTTGATGTGAGCTCTTGTGAATGACACCATGGAAGAAAACTGTCCCATGAGGCCTGAGAAATCCCAACCATGAAGAAGAGTAATTGCAGTCAGATAAAATGGCAGCTTGCTCAACACATCAATTTCTTATCTGAATAGACATAATTGAGCACATTTGCTTGGACAAAGGGGACTTTTCTTGTGCATAATTTCTATCATTATGAGAAATGATTGCACAATTTAAATAACATATATATAGTTCTTTTTTTTTCAGTTTATACTGAAGAAACATTACAGTTGAGGAAAACTCATTCGCTGTGGGCAATGTGACTGCATTTTATGAATTTGCACAGATTTATGGAGTTGCACACACATATGTGTACATATATGCAACTGGGTGTAAGTAGCCAGCAGTCTAGTTTGCAGGCCTGCATCTAGTGCCTTTTAAGCCACAGAATCCTTAGATTCAGACAATTCCTATTCAAATAGTGGTGTCTAAGACAACAAGATGGTCACATCACAAGACAACCACCTACCACCAACTCTTCTGCCAAGAGATGGGATTCAGAGACTGGCATAGCTCAGAACATAAAAACAAGAAGCTCTGGTTCTAAACCTGCAGTGCATTTTGGTGTCTGCTTGCACAGATTGGGCTGCTGCCATCAGGTGAGTGACACACTGTGCCCAAGTTGCACCTTGTTGATCATGGGTGGGGAAAGGCCTGGAGAATCAGACCTCCTCACCCCACCTAGAAGCTGAGTGGACTGAGGGATGCCTTGGCATCACAGCCAGTCTTTTTCAGGGGCGTATTTTCTGACAGGTCAACAAACTGAACTACCCCCAGGAAGGGGTTCAGTGAGTGTCAGAATTGTAGATGAGGTAGGGAGAGCAGGAAAGGAAAAGAAGAAAAGAAGGTAATGGAGCAAAGAGAAGGACTTCTCAATTTTTGGCAGAGCTGTTTAGATTTGCTCAGCAGTATCATGTAGTTCTACTTGCTAAAAGACATCTGATCAGCAAGAAAACCTTCCCCTGTGTGCATGGCTGGAGGGCTGCACAAGGAACAGGGTGGGAAGGAGTAGACAAGGGGAGCCCTTGGTCCACCTATCATCAGCTGTGAAAACACAGCCTGAGTGTTAAAATTCCCAGCCCACACTGCAGCCTGGCCTAGGGAACTGAGATGCAATTTCTAAAATGTCAAGAAAACTGGTTTATAAAAATGGTCCCTATGAAATGTAACAAATGGTTGGACTTGCTCAAAAAAGGGAACAAAAGCAGCAGAAGGGGCTGCAGGCTGTTGGGTACAATGGCCCTTACTTAAGGTTACATTGCACATCAGCCTCATTGTCTTTCCTGATGCCCAGTAACACACAGAAACAAAGGACAGAAAGGATGGGCATCTGTAGTGGAGTTGTCTTGTATAAAGGACATGGAGGTACTGGAGTGGGTACAGAGAAGAGCAACAAGACTGGTTAGGGGATTGGAGAACATGGCCTGTTGACTTGTGGAATCAAACTCTACAACTCAGGAAAGGTTATAAAGCAGTTATGTTTACTACAGCACCAGGTGAGAGGGGGAATCCCTCCTCCTGACTTGCACATTTTTTCTCAGAGAAATTGGTAATTTATAACGCAAAACATGCATATGCAGAGACATGGGCTGGATTAGTATCATTAGTTCTAGGAATAGGCATGATTATTGTCATTATTTTGGGGAACTCGTTATCATAGGTTTTCTCCCATTGTTGCCTGTGCATTGCCATATGGTGGTCGTGGGCTGGGGTCTTCTGGAGGAAGGCCCACAGTATTCCTTGCAGTGTGTTATCCACCTCTGGCTCAAGGTTATGCTGAGCTGGCAACCTCAGTACTGGTACAGTCTAGCTTACCTGTGGAGGTCTCTCACTGTCTCTGTTTGGCTCAGAGTTAGTTTCTGCTATCTACAAAGACCAACACTGGGAGATAGGCTGCAGCTGCTGAAGCTGTGAAATTAATAAAACCATGTAAAAAGTTAAAGAGGACAAAGGGAACTAGGGATACTATAGATTCTTTATGACTCACTATGGGGAGAGGCTGAGGTGACGTTATTGTTCTCTACAACTACCAGAAAGGAGGTTGTAGATATGTGGGTGCTTCTCTTCTCCCTCGTAACAAGTGACAGGACAAGGGGAAATGGCCACAAGTTTCTCTGGGGGAAATTCAGATCAGATATAAGGAAAAATTTCTTTAGTGAAAGAGTAGTTAAACATTGGAACGGATTGCCCAGGGAGGTGGTGGAGTCACCATCTCTGGAGGTGTTCAAGAGGTGTGGTACTTCAGAGCATGGTCTAGTGACCATGGAAGTGTTAGGTGGAAGGTTGGACTTGATGATCTTGGAGGTCTTTTCCAACTTTATGATTCCATCAGTAGAGGGAGAAGGGAACTACCTGTGCAGAAAGCAGAGATACGCTCCTGTTGAGAAACCACAGGTAGGATGAAGGACCTGGACCTAAATTTAACATTATGCTAAGGTTAACGTAGGGATATGCATACACCCGGTTCTCCTCTGGTAGCCCAGCAGCACTTGTGATGTGAGGTCTGTCATGTCCCTAATCCATCACTTTGGAGATCTACCACTGATCATTCAAGCCCCTGCTCCACCAACCACCCTCACTACTGCATTCTCCATCCTTCCCCTTGATTGACTCTAGATTTATCTGAGGAGGAGGGAGAGGAGGAGGAAGATGTGACTATTAAAAAGCAGCAGAAAGAATGCTTTCAGAAATTTTATGTCAAGCATTCAGCCTGGCTGGCAAAGTGACTGAACTCAGTGGATAATGAAGAAGTTTTTTCCTTAGAATTAATGAAACAGAAGAGGATGTTCCAGGAACTTAAGAAATAAAGCTTGCATAAACAAGAACAGTGTAAAATGATGTAGAGGGTGAAGAGGCAGGAGCAGGATTGTCCAGATGATCACCTGGGGAGGACATAGGCAGTCCGCTGTCGTGGCTGTTCTATCTATGAGAATGAACACCCAGTACACATCTCTTTCTTGGAACATTTTCAATGCCTCTTTCTGAACAGCCACATTCATCATCATCTTCCTCAGATGAATCAAGAGCAGTCAAGTCAATCCAGTGTGAAGGACAGAAATGGAGGATAATGCTTGAATGCTCATAGACAAAGCAGAGAAGATAATTTCAAACAGTGATATGCTCATTAATTCTGATGGAAAAAAACCTACTTCACTATCCACTGCATGGCTAGCACTCACGCCTTCCAAGAACTTGGTGGGCAGAGGGGGTGTGGCTGTATACGTTAGTCTTGAGAGGAAAAGACTGAGAGGGAATATTATTAATGTCTATAAATACCTGAGGGGTGTGTGTCAAATGGAAGGGGCCAATCTCTTTTCTGTAGTGCCCAGTAATAGGACAAGGAAAGGTATAAACTTGAGCTTAGAAGCTTCCACTTCAATATGAGGAGAAAATTCTTTACTATGAGGGTGATGGAGCCTGGAACAGGCTGCCCAGAGCGGTTGTAGAGTCTCCTCTGAAGATTTTCAAAACCTGTCTGGATGCATTTCTGTGTGGCCTGCCCTGGCTGTTCCTTCTTTGGCAGGAGGGTTGGACTCAATAATCTCTAGAGGTCCCTTCCAACCCCCAACATTCTATGATTCTATGTTTTCTTCACACTAGCCAAAGGAAAGACTGAAGGTGCTTCACAGCTCTTCCACGGCCCATCATTTCAGTTTCTGAGGCACTGAGTGTTACTACCGGAAAGCCAAAACACACTCAAAATTGGAGCTTTGTATTTTTTGGAAAACAATACTTTATTGGAAGTAGCATCTCCATCACAGGCTCTGGTTGTCATGGGAGACCTTAATTACCTGGACATTTGTTGGGAAAGTTGCACATTCAGGAACGCTCAGTGCAGTAGGTTCCTCCAGAGCATTGATGAGAACTTCCTAATGCAGGTGTTGGAGGAGCTGACAAGAAGAAGAGCAATGCTGGACCTTGTACTGACCAACAAAGAGGAACTAGTTGAGGGTGTGAAGGTAGGAGGCACCTCTGGCTGTAGTGGCCACGAGATGGTGGAGTTTGGAATTACAGGCAGCAGGCACAGGGCCACAAGCCTGATTGCTACCCTGGACTTCAGAAAGGCCAACCTTGGCCTTCTCAGGGAACTGCTTGGAAAAGTCCCATGGGGCAGGGCTCTGGAGGGCAAGGGGGCTCAAGCAAGCTGGCTAATATTCAAACACCATTTCCTCCAGGCTCAGGATCAGTGTATCCCAAAGTGCAGGAAATCTAGTAAGAGAGTTAGGAGAACTGCATGGTTGCACAGGGAGTTACTGGACAAACTTAAGCTGAAGAGAGAAATATATATAACGTGGAAGGAGGGACAGGACACTTGGGAAGAATACAGGGAGGTTGTCAAAGGATGCAAGGATGCAACAAGGAAAGCTAAGGCCTCCCTTGAAATCAAGCTGGCGAGGGAGGCCAAGGACAGCAAGAAAAGCTTCTTCAAGTATGTTGGAGGCAAAAAGAAGTCTAGAGGCAATATGGGCCCGCTACTGGATGAAGCGGGTGTCCTGGTGACCGAGGACAGAGAGAAGGCTGAGTTACTGAATGCCACCTTCTCCTCGATCTATACTGCTAAGGCCAGCTACCAGGACTCCCAGGTCTCCAAGACCACAGAGGAATTCTGGAGGGAGGAAGTTCTTTCCTCAGTTGAAGAGGCTTGGGTTAGAGACCAGTTACTTGGTACTTGAGATATTTGAGATTCCTTTTTCCTTTTATAAACTTGGCTGAAGCTGGCCAAAAGGAATGAGGAATCCAAGAGATGAAAAAAAGTTTTATAAGTTTCAATCTGAAAATGTAAGTAAGCCTCTGCCCAAGTTTCCTATGTTTCCTTCACCCCATCTCACCCAGCGGACCTGACCCTTTTCCACACTGAGTCCTGCCTCATTATTTACACCCCAAAGTATGGATCTGTGGACACTCTCACCACAACCCATATCTCCATTTCAGGCTGCTGCCCCACCCTCTGACCATGCTCAGGTGTCTGGAAAGGGTTGTGGTACCTTGTGCAGCTCGTGACAGCTCTTCCTGGAGAGAAAGAAGGTGGAGTAGAACCATAGTAGTAAACTGTGCTGATAGAAGAGCATCATGGGTGAATATAGTATGTATGGGAAAGAAAGAAAAAAAAAAGAAAAAGAAAGAATCTGAGAAGAACCAAGAAAAGAAAAAATCCAGAAACTATGAGGAAAGCATAGGATGAAGTAAAATAAATTTAGTATTAATCTGATGCAAATTCACTTGCAACCTCCTTGCATTATTCAGTTACAGACCACATTGCATATGCCAGTAAAAAAAAAAAAAAAAGAGATGTATGTGTTGTTCAGTACTTCCTTCCTAAGGATTAACCACTTGGTGGGACAAATACTGCTTATTTCACTTCCAATAAGAGAGATGAGAGGACACCTGGCAGTGGTTCTTATGCCATAAGAGGTCTCCAATCTAGAAATCAGATTTGAGGTAAACAAACAAACCTGAGCATCTTGCTGTTCTTAAAAATTATCAGTATGTATAGCTTCTAATTACAGTGACATCTGCTTTGTCCTTAAGGAGTGACAAGTGATAATATCTCTTCCTCAAAACACTATTGACATTACTGACATAATCAAAAGTCATTCCAGTATGTACAGGCAATTAGTGATAACCACATTTCAAATCAGAAGTAAATCTACCACAAGAGTTATTATTCATCTGGAGAGTATGAGCCTTGGCATCATGTATAAAGGAGTTTCCTTAATTAAACTGACACCAAAGTTAGTTTATCTTTAAAAAGTACATCTCTTTCTCTATCATCACAAGTTAAAGCAATTCTCTGAGGCTATGCTTCTCTATTAAAAGCTGCAGAATTTAATCAAGTTTGATTTTATTTTATTTTTTTTTGCAGGCTTGTAGGTATCATTATACGTGAGCTTGCCCACGTGTTTTGGATGCTAACAAAGAAAGACTTAATGCTTTAAAAAGCTGTAGCCCTGTTGAACCTCATATAATCAGGGACAGGTCTTTCCCTGCATCGATCCACTGTTGCCTGTGAGAGTATGATACACCATTCAGCTTTGCATGCAACATACATTTAGCCTTTTTTTCTCAATTTCAAAATAAAAATTACATTCAAAAAGATGAAATTATGTATGGAAAAGATGAAATTATGTATGGAAAAATAATGCTGTTAAGAAAGGATTTTATAGAATATATAAAAAGGGGCAACTGCTATCAAATGGCTTCGTGGCTCATGGTTTTCAAAATATGGTGGTTATTAGCAAGAAAAGATCTTATAACTAAGAAAATATCTCATAAACAAACAAGAGTGGAATCCCAGATGCCTAAATCTGTAAATGGAGGACTCACCTGTGCAGCTTTATTAAATTGGAAGAGCAAATAGCACTATCTGAGCTAACAGTTGTTTCTGCAGGGATACAGGGGTTTTTTTTTAGTGTGTCTGAGATATTAGTTGTCTAGCTAAACTGGTTTTACATATTCAGCTCAGCCTGTCCTGAGCCTGGATGATTTTAAAAGAAATATAATCCAGGGTGAAATTGCAAGTCAAATCTAAGGCATCTGTGCCTCTGGGATTGTTACTGGCCTTGGGATTGTCATCGTTCAATCTTGCTTTGCTTTCCACATTCAGTTCTTGTAGATTAAATACTGCCTCCAGCTTAGGCTCTGCTTTTTCAATTGCAGGTCTCAAAGCTGAACAAATAGGATGTAAGCATTATTAACAAGAGTTTGTGGAAACCTTGGTAGAGTGATTCAAAGCCACTTTTATGTCAGAGACTGTGTTTAAGATAGGAACCTGCCATGTCAAAGTGCAAGCTTCTCTTTCTGCGTCTGACACAAATCTTCCGTTAACATTTTAATCAATGTCACTCCCGAGTCACCTCCTGGGAGAGGAGCAGGGTCCAGGACAACTGCTTTTTTAGGGAGTGCAGGAAGGAGCACCTTTTTACCAAGTAATAGTTTTCTTTCAACTCTAAAAGTGAGTCTGGAGTGGTTCAGGCCCTGAGTACATAATCATCTCTGACTTCGCATTTCCTTCAGGATTTCTCTCTCTCAACAGACTAGTATCGAGTTTCAAATAATTGCCATTTCCTTTTCCTGTCCTTGAAAACTAATGTAAAATTAACTAATGTAAAATTCTGTCCTCCTTCTGTATGGTGTGTCATATCGTGCTTTTCTTAAACCAGCAGATGAGAGGCATTAGGCACTGTTCACAGGTGACAAACAGCCTGTTTTAAAGCTTGGTCAATTTAATTTTACTTGCTAATTAGAATAAAACCTTTAATAAAATGTTAACTAAGCTGAAAATGTTTATGAAGGGGGATAGCTTTCTGTTAGTTTAATTATTTGGGAATTCATAACTATGTTTCCACAGCTAACTGTAGATAGAATCAGAGCACAGTTGACATCACAGGTTAAAATACATCCCTGTATGAGCTGCGAGATGCCTGCAGGCGCCCGAGCTGCTTTGCAGGGACCTTCAGGATCTTCCAGATTGTCACCAGTCAGCAGAGGGCAACACAGGCACAAAAACACAGAAAAGCTTCAGAGTCTTTTCACAAATGTGTAAACCAAACCCACACCGCCCTCTGCTAATGTGAGCGGGATTAGGTTTCAATTAACAGGAGCCAAAGATGAAACATTTTTGTGTAACTAAACCCTCTTTTCTCCAAATAAGAGTTGATAAGCAAACGAAAGAAAACAAAATCAGACACAGTTGTCAAGGTCACAGTAGAGCAACTCGGAATTTCTATGTAATAACCATGTAGCAACTTAACTGCAGCAAAACCTGTGAGCTGGTTACATACATCTTAAAGATGAGTTCAGTACACAGAAACAGGGCAGATTCTACCCTGAAAAACCAAACAAATGGGACTTCTGATGTGGTTTTGAAAAGAAAGTTTTAAGAAAGCAATTTGTCACTCTTGATGACAATGGTACAAATACTGGACCAGATCCCCGGGGTGCATAATTTTGCACAATAATGCCTTACACCTATGTGGTACCCTGGCATCTGAGGGACAAGTGGTATGAAGGGTCTTACTTCCACTCTGCACCTGGGTTTTACCCTGTGGAGGGTGGACTTTGTGTCAGACTGGGGTTCAGATGAGAGCAGATACGTATGCAATGAGGATGCTCAGGAGATCTTCAACCCAGGCAGAAACAACAGATAGGAAACATGGCATAACAGAGGTATACACTGGAGATTTGTGGCCTTTTTAATAAAATAGTCACTGCCTGTATGCCAAGTCTCAGTGAATATGAAAATCATATCAGCTTGGATCAAATGCCATTTATGCTCTTCTGACACTAGGTACCTAGAGAAACATTTAAGGCAAGGAAATACCTGTAGACACATTGCCCAGAACACCCTTCCAGGCAGTACAAACCTGCAAGGCAGGGACTGCTTGGACCGTGTAGGCTGTGTTTGTGTTCACCAGCCATTCACTGACTTCTCTGATTCCTCTTTAAACTCATGGAGACCTTTACCATCCTACATCTCCCTCAGCAAGGAATTCCACAGAGCCCATACATGGTGCTTAAAGAGCCACCTTAGGTTTTGCCCTGCTTTCCAATACGTGCTTGCACTGGAAGAGATGGTGAAAACCATTCCCTGTTCTCTATTGCCCTGGCTCTCAGAGACTGCCTTCCTCTCCTTCAACTCTTCTCCAGATAGAACTATACATTTTATTTCTTGTAGGGAAGAAATTCCAATCCTTTTACCACTCTTGACATCCTGCTCTGAAGTTTTCCAGTCCTAATTCAGCTCTTTTGAGTGGGAATTAAACTTTTTTTTTTTTTTTATGAAAAGGGAGGGAATGACTGTTAATCATATAAAAACATAAACTATAGTTGAAGACCACTAAGTTACAACACTATTGCACCTGCATATCGGCCTTATCACAATTCAGAAGATATTTACAATATACTCCTATAAAGCAAATACTCCTGTAATACAAATACTCCTATAACTTAAACTAATGATAATCGGAAGTGAAATGAAACTAATGAAAATTACAGGATTACAAAAATAATTCCTTCTTCTTTATTATTCATCCTAGAAAGCAAAAAATTTAAAAATTAACATCTCCTTCCCAATTCTGTGACACAGCATCCTGCATCATCTTTTTCTAATGGCATCTTTTCTGAACTCATTACCATTGTCAGAGTGGCACTTTCAAGATTCCATGCCACGCTTGGCTTTCTTTTCTCGTCATGAATTCTGCCTTTCCAGCATACCAGACACAATGTGGTTGCTATGGAAATGAGTTTGATTTTTGCTGTTAAAAGATTGTGAACTTTCTGATTTAGCAGCATGCTGCTCCATGGTCAGGGCCTGGAAGTACTTTTAGCATATAGCACACCAGAGGTAACTACTGTTCCTCTTTCTGATCTTTACAACCCAGTTTTCATTTTCCATATGGGTTCTGATCAAATAATCACTCATTGGGGTTTTTTTCCTTCTATTACAAAACACAATCAACCACTAAGGGTGCTTCAACAGATTTTTCCTTTTTTTTGAATGGGAAAAAAAGCACAAATGTAGAATCCGTAGCTTTGATTGTTACCCATCTGCTTACTCTGGCAAACATTTAAGCAAACCCTGTGGCAGCCTTTGTGTTTGCTGCATCCTCCTACATCCCAAGGTACTGCAGTCTGTTGCAAAGTGATGCCAATTTTTTGCACTAGAGTAAGAGGGATGCCTGTTGCCGCAGATGGATAGAGAGATTCCACAGGTTGTTTTCTTAGATCAGTTTTACCAGCTCGTGTTGTTATTATTATCCAGGAATAATTATGCTTATATGTGGTGCTTAGTGGCATGGTTTAGTGGTGTACTCGACAGTGTTAACAGTTGGACTCAATGATCTTAAAGGTCGTTTCCAACCTAAACGCTTCTTTGGTTCCAGGACTGTGCTGCCAGGACACGTAGCCTGCGGAGCCAGGCGGGGGCTACGCGCTTCTCCAGAACAAGAACCGTGCTGCCGAACACGGACGCAGAGATCCTGCCCCTGGAAGGCCCGGAGGAAACGAAAGCCTCCCTCTCTTCCACAGATGGAAGGTGCCTATTCTGCTTGCAGATAAGGAGCAGCCTGAACGGGCCCTGCGGCGCAGCGGGGATGCCCGCGCCCCTCCCTGCCGAGCAGGGCCGTGTCTGAGGGCAGGCACGCCGGCCACGGCTCTCCCGGCCCGCCGGCGGGGCCCCCGCTGTGCGCCGCTCCACACGTACGAGGAGGCCGGAGGAAGGATTTCCTCCGCTCGCTTCCCCGCGGAATTTGCACGCAGCCCAAGGACAAATCACGAGCCCACGACTGCAAGATACCAAGGAGTTTCTCAGCTTCCTGGAGGCAAGTTACCTCAGCCCCTAAAGAAAACACTGACTTAGAGCTCTGCACCTCCAAGCTCCGTAAGAAACAGAAATCGGCTTCATGTTTTGTTTTGCCATCCCTTATGGTGGAGAAGTGGTCAGAAAAAGGCAGAAATTCTACAGATGTGTTCTGAAGAGGCTGTGAAAAAATAGTACAGGCCACATTTTATTTTTTTTTTCAATTCTGGGGCTATTGAACTCTCTCTCTGAGATGACACCGGATAGTGTCTAAACTGATTCATGAGTGTTGTCTGTTAGGAAAAACACAGCATCCCACAGGATCAAAGGAACAGGCAGCCTCATCAAAGAAAGACCAGACACAAAGGATTATATCTTGTGTTTCACTGGAAACCCACCTATGAAATTAAAGAAAACTAGAGATGTCAGGGGGCATATGCTCAAATTTTATGGTCTTCCAGGAATGTCATATCAGACTCCAACCCAAACCATGTAAAACTATGACAGTTTTCAGCTAGAAAAATCTGCCGGCTGATATGAAGCTGCGGGACTATAGAACACTGGTTTTTGTCATAGGAGAGGATGAAATCATTAAAATAATTCTAAGTTATTCTTTTTCTTAAAGAAAATAAATACTATTTAACTTACAAAACTAGTTAAACCTACTTGAATGATTAAGAAATAGGGAACCAGAGTCAGGTTTTGTAAGGCCTGTTGTCTTCTTGCCAGCTGATCGTGGGCTGGGTATGTTGACAAGAGTGGACCAGAACCCAGAGACCCGGACAGTGCAGGAAGCTGATAAATGGTGTCATATGGTTGCTGGAAGGTGATCTTAAATTAGTAGTTCTTGAATCAGAAATCGTAAACCCCAAATCTCCTCAGATTTAAAAACCACAAGAGGTTAAGAAACTTAGCAGAACATTTTGGGATGTGCTTGTTGCAGCCTAGGTAGGTCAGAAGAAAGCTGTGAAAAGTCAGAGTGAGATATGTCCCAGTCTCTCCCATCAAACTCATTCTGTGGTATAGAAATCCCTGTTCAGATGGACGCAGTCAGTGCTGGATTCAAAAGTACATTCAATGTCTTCTCATCTCTGGGAAGATCTAGTGGGGAGGAAAAGGCTGTCCTAGGAAATGTAGGCAAGCATTTACACTTCTGTACTTGCCACAGTGAATTAGGCAGACTGCAGTGGGGTGAGGGAAGCCCCATATTCAGAAAACCAAGCAACCTTCAGTGAGCCGTTGTGCTGCTACAGCATGGAAGGGATGGAAGGCTTTTCCAGCAATCTGCTGGTACTGGAGGGTCCTTCCTCTAAGATTCTGATTTCTTCTCAGCCTCAGACTTTGGTCAGTGAAATGGTGACAAAGATACATTATTTTAATGCATATATGCATTCTTATGTATGGAAGAATGCAAAATACTGACTACTGATGGTGAAAAGCAAATATTTTATGTGTGGCCTAATAGTTTTTTGTTTGTATGTGAAAACTGCTGTCAGCAGTGTGGAGGTGGGTCCATGCATGTGTTCTTCCAAGAGATGGAGTGGTCTATTTCATTAGAAAAAATTAAGGAACACCATCCTGTACTGTCCCTGGTGGATTTTTAATTCGGAGGTCTTCTTTCCCTGAAATCTCCACTCCACAAAAGAAGATGGTAGTCTGAGTTTGTGCTCTGAAGATTGCCAGCAGTGTTTAGACCTATGTGCCTTATCAGCACAGGGACCTAGATATCCCTTTGTGAACATGTAGAATCACTAGTGTGGAAATAAATGAGAAAGGTCCCAACATTCATCTTTTGTGTCCCATTTCCATTCCCACTGAGGCAGCAGTGGGCTTGTGCAGGCAGAAGGGTGCTTGAGCCATCAGAGAAGCAGGATGTGGCAGTGGGAGGCAGTGTTGCAGCATCTGCAGTGCAAGCCACTCTCGGCTTCCCCTTCATAAATCAAGGTAAAGCACTGATCATAAAAGTGATTCAGAGCAAGATATTATGTTTAACTGTCTTTATTTTACCTGTGGGAGCTTTCGGTTTTCCTACCCTATTTGAAATGATGTGTCTTAATGCTTTAAAGTAATTTTGAAAAGAAAATGTGTGAATCAAGCTTCATAATTCCTGCAGAATTAAGAGACATTAGAAATTGGTCTTTGTATATTTTGTTACCTGCTTCACAGTGAATTTCTGCTACCAGGCAGATATAGGTATGGAAATGTCTTTGTTCTGGATTAGACAGATCTTATTGCTTTTGCTCCTAATCACATCAGTGTTGATGAACATAGGTTTGTTTCACAGTTGGGAAACCAATTAATCTAACTCCAATCCTGTAGAAACAGGACTCTGCTGTAAATCGGTCACCAGTGCTCCCTTGATGATCAGAGGTGACCACCAGGCATTGCCAGACAGCGTTTCACTCACCATGGTAGCAGACCCTGTCCTGAGATGCCCACACAGCTGCTGCCAGAGTGGCTCTGACATTGCTCATCTAGGGAGTTTCTGCAGCTGAAGGAGCTGAACTCGGTGAACTCTTTGGAAGCACTTCCTGAAGTTTGACTAATTCCACTGATTTCTCATCCGTAGCTGCTAATCCCAAATGCTGTTTTAAGGACATTAGGGTCATGCAGCTCACTGTGACACATTTGCTATATTTTGTTTTCCTGGAATTATTCAGCCTTTTTTTCTCTTGCACACATCCGATAGAGGAACCCCAGAGCCACAGGTGTGTGTGCTTGCACTTTGTGTTCTTTTGGGGGTTTTAGGGCAGAAAAAGGAGCTACTAGGATGAGAATCCAACTTTTTATTCATTAAATATTAATAATTTAGAAGTTATTGTTATGTTTGCTGGTTTGGTTCATTTGTACTCAGCTGATTAAAATGACTCTTTGCAAAGATAAATGCCAGACCACAAAATAGGATGTGCAATAATCCATCTAAACCTTTATTCAGCTGGAGGATTAAAAAAAAATCACAACAAACAAACCAAAACCAAAGAAGCAAAAAGCAAAACCAAAGCAAAAAAAAAGCAACTATAAAAACACACACACAAACAAGTGTGGCTAACAGGTCAAAGGAGGTTCTCCTCCTCCTATACTCTGCACTGGTGAGACCCCACCTGGAGTACTGTGTCCAGTTTTGGGCACCCCAATTCAGAAAAGACATTTACTGGAGAGAGTCCAGTGCAGGGCCACCAAGATGATGGAGTGGAGCATCTCCCTTATGAGGAGAGGCTGAGAGAGCTGGGGCTCTTTA
>JANHGL010009655.1:5809-16993 GCA_024611195.1 Ceyx melanurus | reverse complement strand
ATCCTGCTCAGGCAGGGGGGTTGGACTAGATGATCTTCTAGGTCCCTTCTAACCCCTAACATTCTGTGATTCTGTGAAACAACCCACAAAAAAAAAAGCAACCAACCAAACCAAAACCAACTAACCAAAAACAATACAACAAAATGCTTTGCCTTTATGTTCCATCTCTAACACTGTTTGCTGAGTCTCACTCACCTGCATGTTCTAGAGCTACAGTTTCAACCCATTTGCTTATAAAATAGATTGACTCCTTGGGAGCAGGCAAATGCTGCTCTTCCAGTCAGTGAGCATTCACAGAAGCACAGAAACAGAATGGTAGGGGTTGGAAAGGACTTCCAGAGGTCATCTTGTCCAATCCTCCTGCTAAAGCAGTGTCACCTAGAGCAGGGTGTACAGGAACACATCCAGGTGGGTTTTGAATGCCTCCAGATAAAGAGACTTCACAACCTCTCCGGGCAGCCTGTTCCAGTGCTCTGTGACCCTTACAGTAAAAAAGTCTAAGTGGAACTTCCTGTGTTCCAGTTTGTGTCCATTGCCCTTAATCCTATCACTGGGCACCACGGAGAAGAGACTGACCCCATCCTCTTTACACTCGCCCTTCAGTTAAACATTGCTAAGATCCCCTCTCAGCCTTCTCCAAGCCAAAACGCCCCAGGTCTCTCAGCCTTTCCTCTTGTGAGATGATCCAGTCCCCTAATCAACTTTGTCGCCCTCTGCTGGACTCTCTCCAGTATTTCCCTGTCCCTCTTGAACTGAGGAGCCCAGAACCGGACACAATTGTCCAGATGTGACCTCACTAATGCAGAGCGGGAGAAGAACCTCTCTCGACCTTCTGGTCACACTCGTCAAGCTCTTCTTAGTGCACCCCAGGATACTGTTGGTCATCTTGGCCACAGGGCTCAGGATTAACGTTGTCCACCAGGACTCCCAGGTCCTTCTCTGTAGAGCTGGTCAGCAGGTCAACCCCAACCTATACTGGTGCATGCAATTATTCCTCTTCAGGTGCAGGACCCTACGCTTGCCCTTGTTGAACTATATCAAGTTTCTCTTTTGCTGAATGTCAGCACAGCTTTCTGCTGCGTCAGACACTCCTCCCAGTTATGTATTATCAGCAAACTTGCTGAGGGTCACTCTATCCCTACACCCAGGTCGCTGATGAATACATTGAACAAGACTGTACTCAGTACTGACCCCGGGGGAACACCCTGGCTACAGGCCTCCAACTAGACTCTGTGCTGCTGCTCACAACCCTCTGAGCTCTGTTGTTCAGCCCGTTCTCAATCCACCTCACTATCCACTCATATAACTCACACTTCCTGAGCTTACCTATGAGAATGTTATGGGGGACAGTGTCAAAAGCCAGTGTCGTAATTCCACAGTGATTTTGAGCCGGGCTTAGCTTAGCAATGCTGAAATAGTTATTTGGTCTCCAAAACACTTCCTCATGGGCTCTGGCCCCACATGTGTGCTCCTTGATAATTTTAGGCTATAGCTGCCTGGTATGGCTGAATGGCATTTTTAAGTCAATGATGCCTCCAAGACTGCCCCAGGACCATTGAAGGAGTCAGAAGCTAAGGTAGCAAAGACAGATTGTGATGACTGGATGTGTCTGCTGACTAACATTTTTGCATGTTCATTTCTGTTACAGCTTCTAGAAGTCAGGGCAGTATTGACTGAAGGATGGACAGAGGAGATGATAGTAGTATAAGACACAACTAGGTACATACTACAAAAGGATCAGCTCTGTTTGAATCTGTGGCACGATTGTTTCTCTAGCTTTTCAAAGAAGTGTTTGGCACAGATATGAAATCATCAGCTCCTAAATCCATCCTTTACCGTTGTGACACGACCACAGTTTCTTGGTAACTTAGAAGTTCATCTGAATTTCATAACCAATAATTCTGTTACTTATTAGTGTAACAGTTCACATAAATAGACTGCTTGAATATGAATTTAACCATTGTTGTCACCCTTCACCTGAAGTAGGTACAGTGAATACATAGGGTCTGCAGTAATCATCCACAATTTTTTCTCAGCCTTTGTAAATTCCTTTTTTGCCTGAGAAAGGATCCTGCTGTAATTAGCAGTATACGAACATACCATGGTGGTTACTGTCCCAAAGAAGTTGCCATGCTAAAAACATCTGACTCGTGATTTTAGGCAACAGTTTAGGGTAAATCAACATCCAACCAACTTCCAAGTATGATGCAACAAGGATAGTGCCAGATGGCAATGGGAATGGAAATGATATGATGTACATATGTGATGCAATTTTCTTTTCTTTTTTTTTTTTTATCCTTGTGAATAAAGCATCTTGTGAAAAGAGGAATTAGATGCAGTATTTATAACAGCCCTTCATAAACATCCCCAAATTCCAAGCAGAAGACAAAAGGCATGAATCATATCACAGCAGTCACTATAGCTGGGGAAGTGGCCTTTATGAAGATTGCTTCCGTAATTTGGGCTTCAGAATGAAAGAGAGCTGCTCTTAGAAGATCTGTAGGAAGTTGATAATGGCTTATTTAACTGTAGTATCACTAATAAAATCTGGGGTTTCATCAAGAACATTTCCTTAGCTAAAAATGCCATGATTCTTCAAGCTGTAGTTTGATCCTGTTCATTTTGTCTATAAATGATACAGAGCCAAAAAAGCAGATTGGGACATTATAGTTTCCTTTAAAGGGAAACTTTTAGACTATGGCTGCAATCCACACCATACAAGATGATACAACCCTCAGGAACTGACCTGGTAGGCAGATATGGTAAAACAGGGAAAATTATTTTTTCTCAATTATAGAGGAAATTAGACTATATTTTGTTCCTTCTGACTTTACAGACAAAAATCTCCCAGCAGTTCACAAGAATTAAAGGTATTCTCCTCTTGCATGATTGTTTGTGGTTTATTGGTAGCAGTTCTATGTCCTTAACTTAAAACAGCATTTGGCCCCAATGAACTTGCACTATATTCCTTGTACCACAATAATATCACTATGTTAGCATATTATTGATGGGGAAATCATGAAATAGAAATAATGTAATCAAAAGCTATTTCTCATGTCTATGCTAAAAATTATAAGACCATTTAGATTCCCAGCACTGATGGACACCGAGTCAATACATGTAATTTTCAAATGTACATGACTTCAGACATCCACAATCAAAAACAGTAGATAAAATATAATTTATTTTATTTAAACTCAAATATAAAGTATTAACCTACCTGTTTCCCCACCATTAAACAGCAAAAAGTTTGGCAAAGATGACAGTATATCTCCGATTGTGTGGTGATGACAGCTCTGATTTGTACCTAGATTTTTTCCTTCTGAAGTCAGACAGGATTTTTTGGGGAAGAAAATACTTGGGAGCATTAGTAGGCAGTATGTATTGGTGAACTGCACGTAGACATTTTGGCACAACCCACTTCACCCTGTTTAAGGTGCTCATCAGCCAGACTTGACTTCGCAGCATTTACCACAGGAGAAGTGCTGAAAGTCAGAGCAAGAATCCTGCACAGTACCACAGCCTTAATGTCTATGCATCAGGAAAGCCAGAAAGAAGAGGATACAATGGGATGTTAATGGGAATATATTGCTTCCCATGCTAGGGGGGGGGACTGTTAGGACTGCAGTTGAGCCTCAGGAAGGTAAGTATGGAGTGTTACTTTGCACTTTCCTTTCAGACCAGAAAACTGCAAATGATAGCTGGCAAGAGTTTTCAGGGGAAAAAAAAACTCAAACCCAACCAAAAAAAAAAAAAACCAACCCAAAAAAACCCCCAACAAACCCAAAACCACCCAAAACAAAACAAAAACAACAACCCCAAGAAATAAAGATAAAAATGGAACTTTTAAAAACAAATCTGCCAAGCATGAAAAGGCAAAAAATTTTCATAGCTGTCTACTTGTAAGCTGTGTCAGGCTGCCTGCAAATTAACCCAGACAACAATAATAGCCTCAAGGGGATAGGCAAGATAGGATATTATGACTGCAAAATCAAATATTGCTAGCTATCATCATCCCAGTCCCACACAGGGCATGGCTGAAATGATAATCAGTGCTTCCTAATAGCCATTTCACAGGTTGTATGGTATTGCATGACATTCAGGAAAGTTCATCAGCACAAAAAACAGGGTAGGAGGGAGGAAGATATATTTTGCAGAAATGTACAACATAGCCATGGCTAAAAACTGTGCATTGTTATTGATTTTATATAAATTGGAGCAAATTTTATTGCATTCAACACTGTACACATTTTCATCAGCAAAGGCAAAAAATCTGTAGGCAGCATTTTGTAAAATGAGAAATTCAAAGTACAATCAGAAACTAAAGATTGTCTGTAAGTTGTTGCTGGCTAAAGGAACTGTTCGTGTTCAGAAAAAATGGCTTTGGGGAGTAATTCTTACCTTGATTTCAGTTTTGTTGTCTAGCTGGTGGTACTCGGCAAATGCTAATGCCAGCAGTGTCACAACACTCAGCATGACAGCTTATTTTCTTATGATTTCTTAACACACAGAGGACTGTCTGATACCATCTCCCAAGAGCCAGCAGTGATGACACTGAAGCCATTAATATGGCAGTGCTGCAGCTGCACCCATTAGATGTGCTCCTGAGGGATGTTAATCACAGAATCACAGAAATTAGGGGCTGGAAGGGACCTAGCAGATCATCTAGTCCAACCCCCCTGCCTGAGCAGGATCATCTTAACCCAAAAAAACCAACAACACATCCATTGCTTTTCACCTTTCTGAAGTAACTGTGTTTTCTACCTGCAGACTCATCATCCTGCTGAGGTGTTTCTACAGCATGTCCATTAGAAGGGGAATGCCCAATAAACATCAGCAAGCAACAGCCAATCACTTTGTCTTCCTACATTCCTTTGTCACTACAGACCACACGAATTCATTATAACAGCTCTACCCATGTACTCTGCATCCTTTGTGTTTCCTTCCATCACGTGCAGTGACAACAGGGTTGTTGCACAGGTATTATTGACAACAGTTGTGAAGTATGACAAAGTCTCTGGTTTTGTCCACAGATCACATCCTGACCACATTTTCTCCATTGCAAATTCATCTTTGATGATAATTTTTCTTGCATTTTCATGATTTCTTTTCCCTATGCTGCTCAAAACCAGTATTGCTATTCAACAGCCTGGCAATTTTTCACCATTCAGTAGAGGATTGGTGTGAGTTTTTCTCTTGCTGCCTGGAGATGGTACTGGAAAGCTGGGTTGAAGATGCTGCAGGGGCAGGAGTGGTAATCCCAGGTCACTGTCACCTTATGCCTGTGTTACAAGATGAGTGGGGCCATGGTGTGAAATGTTCTGCTTTCTACATGGCTTTCTTTGCTCTACTATTCTTCTATCTGTTTAAGTGGGGAGAAAAGAATTTTACTTCCACAGCAAGTGATTTTTTATCTCACTCTTCCCCCCCCAAACTGTTAGTAAGTGACATATCTGTGCTTTAACCTCCTAATTACAATATGACATGGTACTCAAATATTAGGCAAAATATCTTCCAACATTTGTCCATTTTTTTTTCTGCGATAAATCTTCACAAAATATGCAGGTAAATGAGGAAGTTTACAGGCAGTGTTTTACAGCAGAGTTTTTTTTTAACGTCCTTAAAAAGGAGGAACAACTAGAACATAAGAATTATTTTATAGCATTGTTATAAAATGAGGGAGAGGAGAGGGAGAGGAGAGGGAGAGGAGAGGAGAGGAGAGGAGAGGAGAGGAGAGGAGAGGAGAGGAGAGGAGAGGAGAGGAGAGGAGAGGAGAGGGAGAGGGAGAGGAGAGGGAGAGGAGAGGAGAGAGGAGAGGACATTGAGATATCCCCTTGCTTGTCCCCATCAATGTGCATCTACTCATTTGTGTATTAATTTGTTTATTTTCATGCAGTATTTTTCTGTCTGAATTCAGTTTGATTCATTGTACAGAACCACAGCAGAGGAGCAGGTGACCTACTGCACTACCCTACCCTCTCTTATTTTGGCTCAATTTATTCCCTGGCTCAACAAAAATTAACAAAATGGATGTGGTCTTTGCTTCATGTCTCCTGAAATACCCCACCAGTAACTTAAAAGCATAGGGCTTGAAAGAAATGTCAGCAGAGAACCTCCAGCTCCAAGGCTTTCCCTTCACTTTGATGGAGCAGTCTTCAGTGTTCTAACTTCAGTGTTCTAACCCCACACCTTTTTAAAACCACTTATTTCAACAAATCTCACCACTGAAATGGATGAAAACAAACAAGAGTTTGGGAAAAATTGCTTTCCTGTATGGTAGAGAGTGTAAATCTTCATTTTTTGTCCACATTTACTATGGAATTTCACACTTTGTGATTCTGAAATTGGGCTGAATTTTCTACTAGCTTAGAAACAAAATCCACCCTTGAAATGCTGAGAGTGGTATTATTATTCTCTCTTTCATACAGTGTTCCCTGGATCTTGTAAGTTCACCCATTTCCTTCAGTTGTGCTCATTAAAAGGTAATTAGTATAATGGATTTGTAAGAGTTTGAGGTGATTTCACAAAAAAGTAGAAGATATTTTATGCTGAGCTAAGCATGAATGAACTGTGAAACTGTATTGGACTTAGGCTGAAGAATTGCACTAGGATGGAAAATTAAATCAGTCTTTAATCAGTAATTTCAGGATGCTTACATCTTGAAAAAAATGTGTTTTGCCTCTCTCAATTAAAGTAGGCTCGGGGCTACATTCATTTTAGCAGCTTTTCAAAGACAGGTAAATAATACCAATCATACTAAGAATGAAGAATCAAATGTAATGCAAACTAGCTAAAATACTAGTACCAATATTTTTTTTTCTGAAAATGTAGAACATTCATGCTGATTACAGCTGCAATTGATAGTGTCAGCCTAATGGGCAGGCATTAACAAACGTGTTTTATACAACCAGGTCCAAATATCCCATTTTCTTTATGGTGCACTTATGTGCCTGCTATGGAATAGCTAATATTTGTCACCTGACTTTCCTGGCCAGTCTTTGTGTCCCTAAGAGTTTTGTGAGGTTGTGATATGGCAATAGAATATTTTATTTCTCACAGTAAATAAAAACATTTAAAAGATTTCAGGTTGAATCTTCAGTATAACCATTATAAACAAGTGTGTATTGTTTTTTCCCAAGAGACTTTCTGGGCACAAACCCCACTTGCAGACCAAGTATGAGGATAGAGTCAATCTCACCTCACCTCAACTGTCCTGAAGTAAGGTATCTAGTCTAGCCACATGCCCAGGTAACAGTATGGAAAGAAGAGAAATGGGAACCTCCAGAAAACAATTCAGTCCTACCTCAACAACCTTTCACCTCTCTTCATCCAGTTTTGACAAGGTGTCAACAAACAGCATCCAGTGTATATCTGTGCTTCACTCAAGACCCAAAGAAATGATAGGTGCAAATGACATTGCAGGAGCAATTACGTCAGAACTCTTGCAGATTAGTTGAATTTGCTCACAGCAATAAGGAACAATGTACAGAGGGGACCATGGTGTATCAGCCACCAAAGGTACAGCTTAATAAATAGTCTTAGGATCTCTAACCACAAACCTGTTGCTGTCACATCATGAAAAAAAAGTAGTATTTAACTAAGCTGAATTTTTACTTCAGTTTATTGAGTGGCCAGAAAAACAACTGTAAAGGACAGGTGATGGCAGAAGCAAACAGCCAGAGTAGTGAAAATGCAGACCTGGCTCAGCTTAGTACAGCCACCAAGAAGCCTTGGGTCTAATTAACACAGGAAAGCTGTAGAGGTACCTCTCCAAGGACAGCCAATAGCACTTTTGTTTCCTCATGAGCAGTGGAGAGGGAACTATGACAGCAGCAGCTAAAAGGGCTGGATCCCTGCTCCAGGCATCCTGAAGAGAGGAGGCAGCACATCTGCTCCGGGTCGCCTGGAGCTCAGCTTTATTGCTCTGCCACTGCTATTCCCTGAGTTACTGACAGATCATGATGTAGGACAAACTTGATCCAGATCAGCTGTAGGCATTATAGTCACACAAGTCAAAATAAGGTTTTGTTAGATTCACGTTTTCATACTGGCTTTACATGGCAAAGGAAGGTAGCCTGTGGATGTCATGGAGGCAAAGCATTGGAGTGGTTTGGTCAGCCACAAGATGATTTGTGATAAATCTTATCAGTGTAAAGTAGCATTAGTGATTTAGATCCAGGATGAGGCATGTTAAAATTGGATTTCCTGTTTTATTAACCCAAGGCCTGAGGACGAAAACAGTGCCAGTCAGAAGTGTTACTCCTAATTGGAGATTTAAAAGAAATAGCTGAGTGTGGGATGAGATACCATGAATTAATTTACACAGTAAATCAGTAAAAATTTTTTAACAAATATAATGATAATTTTCAATATCTTCTGAACATGACAAAAATCCAGGCCAACAAAACACAACACCTTGTCACCCTCACACTAACCCACTTACATGTGGATTGTAGTCATGAGCAGTTTTGGTACCTCCTGTACAGGTAGAGTTCTCCAAGAGGAGTGCCAGGACCTCAAGAAATGCAGAGCTTGGAACAGAATGGGATTCTCCCTGGCAGTTCTTATACAATCTTATAAAAACAATGCTAAACAAAATTCACAGTCAGGAAATATCCAATAGAAAACACAGATTTCAAGCTGTGATATTTCCGAGTGTGTCTTTGTTTATCACAAAGCATTTTCAGGTTTTTTTTATATAGAACAACAGTGCTGTATATAGTGATGTGGTAATCCAATCCTCAAAGAGTTTTAAACAAAAGAAAAGGGATTAAAAAAAGGATATTTCAAGTACTTATTGGCTCACATGGCTGTTGTTTTTTCTGAGGTGATCATTATTTACACTTGAATACAGTATGTGAGATTGGAAATTGATTTCATTATTTTCTTTGAATTACTGAAGACATTTACTAATGTCTTCATTAATGTATTTATTTTAAAAATAACAGAAATGATCGTTTTTAAAGAGAAACTTTTCCTGAACTGTCCTGGACGCTGCATACAGTTTTGGGCTCAAAATGACATTCTTGCAAAGGAGTTTTTATTAATGTACAATAAACAAAGATTATTCAAATTTTAAAAGAAAGGTCATAAAAAGGCATAACCACATCAACGCAGAGACTGGATTGTCATGTTGAAATGTCTGTGGATGGAGCAGGACAGACAGAGAGACCAGTGAAAAACAAAAGTGAAGTTAGCAACATCGGCTGGTTTCATGAGAGCAGCCAGATGTGCTTGTGACAGCCTGGCTTTCTGGTTTCTAGCTCCTTTTTGTGCTTCCAGGCTTCATTCGCCTGACACATCAACAAACAGCTGGAAAAAAATATGGAATGGAGTCCATCTGCTTCTCCAAGGTGTCAGTGCTGGGGACTAGGACACAGAAAAACAAGTAGGCATTCCCAGGATGCAGGCATGTCAACAGGACAGGAGGCCCCAAGTGCACCACAAGGCCTTAGACAAAGAGGAATGAAAAATCAAAAAGACCTTCAAGAGTCAGACAGTATTTTTTTTCTGTCTGCCAAAGTCTTTTTGCCCTCAAGCCCCTAAGTGCTTTACCAGCAATTCTTTTCCACATTGGGCAGTCTGAGCAGCCATGGGCATGCCGTGCAAATGCAGTCGGGGAGAGCAGACAGCACAGTTATGAACAGGAGGTTTGGTGTCTGTAAAGTACAGTGTCACCATCAACTCTTGTTTTGCAAAAAACACTTGAAACCTGGGTTTCGGTTTCCCTACAAAAAAACTCATTTTAAAAATAGATGGCAAAACTTGCTGCCCACAGTGTGGCAAGCTTAACACTCAGCAAGTTCTGACCAGGTTCAGAAAGTCACTCGCAAAGCTATCTGGAAAATACTTTATTTTCTCATTAAAAAATAAACAAAAAACAAAACAAACCAAACAAACAAACCAAAACGCCAGCACATGTGGAGAACTTGAAGTTTCTAGTTTCTCCAGGATTTTATGCAGGATTTTATGCATTTATACAGCTCATCAACTCAGGGCAAGACCACTTAAGTAGCTGTCCGTGTTACAACCCAAAGCATGCATTTGCATGCAACTTTGAGTTCCATTAATTCACACAGCCTTTGATACAGGGGTCTCAAAGGGCCCTCCTGCTTCCCTGCAACTGCTTCTTGACTAACATGGAGTAATTATAGAAGACTGATTTACTGTGTAGAGATAGTCCACTGACTCCTAGCCAGCAGTGCTGATATAGGGGCACTAACAATTTAGCAACAGGGTTGGGGGATGCTTTCATGTGAGGCAATCAGGCAGGACGATTCCCCAGTGTCTTTGAAGATAAGAAGCTAACTGCAGAAGATCCAGCCTGGCCTAGTTCTGCAGCAGAGGAGACTGCCAGAAATCCACACAACATGCACAAGGAACTAAAGTAAAAAGTTGAGTTCTGAAGAAGGCTCTTGCTTCATCCTCAAAGACCCCTGAAGACCCCGACCAGAATTTATTGTGCCTACCCAGAGGGCAGGAGGCCTCATTTGCATGAGAAGTGGGGATAGATAATGCAAATGTATAGGTGTACTACAAAACTTATTCAATATGTAACAGTTACATATAAATAACTATAACTATATATATAACACATAACTTTCTATATAGTTCTACTTTCTTGCTGGAGCATGTGCATGTTTGTGGTGGGGATACTCCCCGTGCGTCCAGCGCCGAATAAACACCCTACTGTACAATCCATGGATTGTGGAGCCTGTTTTCCATGTGTACCCTTTACCTCATACATGCTCCCAGTTTCTCTGAAATCTTCTCAAAATGCTACCTCTGTTATTATTTCAGCACTGAATTCCTACTAAAATAAGTATGGTCGCAGTGAGTAGACAAAAGCTCATCTAGTTCAAATTGTCCTTTCTGACAGTAGAAAAGAACAAGTGCACAAGAAACAGGATAAAGAACAAGGAAATGTGATGACTGATATCAGGATACCTTCCCCACTTCCAGGAATCAGCAGTTCATGAACTTTTTGAACCAGGAACTTGATATATTCACAGTATGACAGATTCACAGGTTCACAGATGTTAGGGGTTGGAAGGGACCTAGAAAGATCTAGTCCAACCATCCCACCAGAGCAGGATCACCTAGACCAAGTCACCCAGGAACAGATCCAGGCAGCTCTTCAGTGTCTCCAGAGATGGAGACTCCACAACCTCCCTGGGCAGCCTG
>JANHGL010009653.1:0-17878 GCA_024611195.1 Ceyx melanurus | reverse complement strand
GAGAGGGGGCTGCACTGAGGGTCTTCAGATAGCAGCCATGGGCCCGGGGCAGCACATGCCCCGGGGAGAGGGGGCTGCACTGAGGGTCTTCAGATAGCAGCCAACGCCACAAAGGAGCTTTATGATGTCAGAGGAGGCAGAGTGCACAGAACTGTAATTCTGCACAGTTCTACAGGGCTTCTGAGAGCCTTCAACTGTCCAACTACAGAGATAATATTGCCATTATATTAAAAAAAAACAACAGTGAGTGAAGAACATGACAGTGTCTGATAAAACTGATTACATCCATTGACTTTCTCTCCAGATACTGAGGAAGTGAGCCTTGTTTTACTAATCCTGAACTTAGTTTGGGTATTACCTGCAACAGGCTGGAAAGGAGTTCTCAGACTACTGAGGAATCCATAAACACTTAAGAAATGTTTAACTCTCTTTAACCACCCCTCACTCCATTCAAACTACACAAGTAAGTGATCCCCCAGAACCCAGCAGTTAGGTGGAGCTCCTCCCTGCCATTAAGCACAAGCATTTGGAGGAGATGCAGCAGACCCAAAGCCTTGAAGGGGCAGAATCTCCTCTGAGCTCCTGGCGTGTCCCAGCCCCCAGCTCAATGGAGCTGGAGGGTCAGATGGAAGATCTGCTGCTAAGAGCATCATGTGAGTGGAACTATGTGACCTTCATTGGCAGCCACCTTAACAGGTAATGGATTTCCCTTTAATCATGTTTGCCAAGTAGCAACACTCAGTTCACCAGCATCTAGAGCAAGCAGTACCACGGCCAAACCAAAGTTAAGCCTCTCCATCTAATTTGGTCTTTTGAGTTGCATGAGAAGCAGGAGAAAATAAATCTCTGCTGACGTGTTTTGTGATGTAACTACCAACAACTGGACCAAAATCAACAAAACTCACTTGACAGGTCACTTCTTAGCAGCAGTGTCACTGACACAATACAGCATCAAGGTAAACAAACAGGGAAGGGAAAAAAGGCTACTCAAAAATCCAATCAGTGACAATAACACTCCAGATACAGTCTCATTATTAAATGGGGCAGACAAATATTTGAAGATTTTTTTCAACCTGTTTAAACAGGCAAAGACAATAGTAGGAAATAAGAGCAGACCTTGGAATAAGGTCTCCCAACACTGGAGAATGAGGTCTCTCCAACTTCACATTGTTCTAGTTCTGCACTTTTACTTCCAGTGACAGACTTTTTTAATTCCTGCTCCCAGATTTCCTACGAGGCTTTGCAGTGTCAAATGTTTTCAGTCTGGATCTTATCTATGACAGCAAATTAAAATATTTTTAAATTTCATGAAACATCACATATCTTTCCAGAAAGTGGATGAAAGAACAGGATGATCATCTGTGAAAGGCATTACAAGAACAACGTAACAGCTTTCTGGAATGACTGCGAATACTCAAATATCTCCCACACTTAAGTCCCCCAAAACACACACTCCTCAAAATCCACATACACAAAAGGAAGGTCTGACTACAGGCCATAAAAACTCCTGCAGCCTTTTCCAGCTTTTGAACATGGATTTCCACTCTAATTCAAACTGAAGCCTTTACCTCAAACAAATGACAAGTGGTCCCAGTCCTGGGGAGAGGAAGAGGCAGAAGGAGCAGCACCCACGCCTGTGCCTGCTGGTAAATGGAGCACGGGGAGAAGATATCACTGAGGCTCTACTAATGCAGCATCACCTGCAGGACACTCCAGCCAAGTGGTCTACAACTTGGGGTTAATTTCAATCAGCCAGACAAACACTGAATTACTTGGCTGCCAACCAGTGTAATCACTTTCACAACAACAGAAGTGTCAGAAGTTCAGGTTACTCTCCAATCCTGGAGTTTATGATCGTTCAGTATGAGCAAAACCAGCTCCCCTGCATTTCAGCTGTACAGCCACAGAGCCAGGCTCCCTGCCCTCTGACCAACCACCCCAAGATCAGAGGGCACTCCCATGAATGCAGGCTCTGCTGATATTCCCAGTTACTGAAATGCCACTATTTAGCTGGTAGCATAAAGTGAAATGTACATTGCTGTGGTAAAGCCTCCAGCCTTCCAACACAAGACAGACACTGTGACAGCACAGAAACACACACAGAAAAGGGCAGCTCCCATAACCAACCGGAGCAGGATGGTACCTGATCTACTGGGAAAAACAATGGAAGGAAGCAAAAGATTTCAAATTAAATCGGAGGTTAACTTCAAATCAATGATTTGAGACAATAACTGAACTGCACATAGAGCTGCTTCACTTCTCCCAGCAGATCTCAGGAGGAACTGAAAGCAATGCACTGAACATACCCAGAGCACCAAGAACTTCCACCACGTTGTTTGAGGTTTATCTCAGTAGTTTTTCAGGCAACTCAGCTGCTCTCCAAGAGTGTTGAATACATTTCACATAGTGGGGAACATGACCAAAGCCCAGGTGGGATCAGCAGCCTATTCTCTCAGCCTGCAGCTTGGTGTAGGTGTTGTCACCACTGCCCTCCACTCCTTCAGGGAACAATCCAGAGAAGCCCCGAGCCAGGCAGAATGTGACTGGCATCAGCCTTCCAGCACCCTGCCACTGTCACCCTTCCACAGGGCAGCTAGTGCCACGTGCAGTGAGTGTCCACAGCTCACCTGGGGGTTGGACAGAGCAAGGAAGGGAAAACCCCTGGTGTGTTACCTCTCCCACCACCCGCGGTTCCTCCTTGGGTGCCCAAGTGTCCTCATGCCCCTTCCCAGTCTCAGTCAGGAGGAAAACCAAACACACAGCACCATCAAAGCCTGGGGTACCTTCTGGGCACCTGACAGGTGGGATTCTCGGAGCAGAAGAGCCCAGGGCACTCGGCAGCAAAGGTCAGGATCATTAGTTACGAGACACTCATTAGGGATCAGAACCTCACGGGCATCTTGGCATCAGTCTCCCACACCCTCCTGCCCTGGGTGCCTGGGTGAAACAGCTGGGCCCAGCCTAATCAGGTAGCACCACGTGTCTCTGGGTGCCTCAAACTCAACCACAGGCCAAACTCTTTGCTCCCAGATGTATCATCAACACGACAGACCCGTGAGCTCTACAGCACAGCAAAGAGCAGTCTGGGTGCTCGGCGTGGCAACCCCTTTCTGTGCCAACACTGCACCTCCCCACCAGGCACTCCAGCTGCTCCTGGTGCCCAGCAGTCAGCTCTGCTGCTGCCCCTGCCAGGGGAGCCAAACCCACCCCCCCCCAGCCTCCAGAGCCCATCCTGAGCATGCAGAGACACAGAAGGGCTGGCCCTGCAGGGAGCAGCTCTTTGCAACACTGGGGACTTCACAGAGACAGCTCTGGGAAGGCAGGACAAGTCCCAGCAATTCCAGCTTTTCCCAGCACTGCCCCTGGAAGGATTCTGCAGAATGAACTCTGAGGTTTTCCAGCTCTGCACCACTTCCCACTCTGAAAGCACCACGGCTGCTCAAATTGCCCCAGTGCCCCTGGCTGGGAAGTGCTGGCAGCTGTGCCCTTCCTGGAAACATTAGGGGGCTTTTTCTACCTCTGACCTGCTCCAGTGCCCTCAAATATCACATTTTATATATATATATACACACACACATACATATATGTATATGCTTCTCCACTCAGTTCCTCTGTCCCTCTCATCTCCTCTTGCTACAAGGGGACTAGCGAGGGGCAGGCAAGCAGCTGTGTATAAAACACAACAGCAAGACAAGCCTGGGGAAGTTCCAGCAATCCAGGAGTTGTTTAAACACAGCCAAGCACGTTACTGAAATTACTGCACAAGTTTCCATCCTGTAATGTAGACAAAGAATTGAGATCAGTGGGTGACCAACCCCACCATGCCCACGGCTCCCAGGGCCCACGTGGGCAGCAGAGGGGCTGCCCAGGCTCTCCCACCTCCCCTGAGCCACCAACCTGCTGCTCCCTGAAGACTGGAGCAATGCGAAGTGTTTTATAGAATAAACACAACCACGCTGGCACCACTTTCTTCCCCTCTGCTGCCCAGTCGTATTCTTCCTCTTGCTTGCTCATAAAATAAATCTGTCAGGCTGCTCTATGAGATTCCCTCTCTATTTAAATGATGATCTTGGCTAGTGATTACATTATCTCTGCTGCTGGGGGAAGGCAGCCCAATCCTAGGAGAGTATTATTTTGGAGTGACTTTTATTGTCCATTATCTTACAGCGTTTGTGTCACAGCTATGATGTCTGGTAGGAATAGTTCACCACAGAAATATCTTTGTCGTTAGTATTCTCATTGCAATTTAGTCAGATCAACCTTTAAATCTCATCCATCATACTGAAGAGCTCTGGCAAAGCCAGCACAGTAATATATGCTTCCATGCAAAACCTAATTACAGGCTAGGTTAAAAAGCCTACCCCGTTCCTTCTGCAGTGCAAGGTGTCAGGAAATCCTGAGCATCCCTTGGTTTCTCACTCTCCCTTTTTGCTGCTGAAGTGCCTAACCCGCCGATTACAGCAGACTGATTCTGTCTGGCACATGACAAACTTACTTGAACCTAACAATTAAACTTCTGACAGTGTTTCCAAAAGCAGAGAGTATTTACTGTAAATGCCTGACAATTTTTTCCTCTCTGCTCATCTCTCTCAACAGTCACCTTATGATGACTGGAAATTACCATAAGCAAATAGCAGCCTAACATCCAAAAAACCCCTCATGTTAATGTGAAATACACACCTGCCAACACTAAAGAGTATGAATATGAATGTTGAACGACACGACGTGAGGAGTGCCACTGAGATGTCTGAGACAGGAGAGAATCCTGCAAGAGCAGCAGTAAGCTGCACAGTGCAGTGAGAAATGCTGAGGGCAGAGCTGCCTGCAGGACCTGGATCCACTACTAAAAGTTAAAGACAGTAATGTTTCGAAGTAAAATTTTCTTTATCACTGTGAAGTCCTAAGGACCCAGCTGTGTTAACTCAACCTCTCAACCTTTAGCTGAATTTATTTAACCAATGCACATTTTTGGGAACTTTCAGAAGCCTTACATACGTATTTATGTATTTATATATTCCACATTTATAAGTAGCTGCTGCCCAGTTCACAGAAACCAAGTCACAGCCCTGAGCAAAAACTGTACCTGTAATTTATCAAGCCCTAAAAAGGCTGAGAGTGTTTGTAACACTGACCACTGGTGTTTTCATCACTCCTCCTACTCAGGGCCACTGCAACTGCCCCACAGCAGGTAGGACTTTGTGTGTGGCAGGACTCTGCAAACTATATTTTCAGCAGCCAGTAACCAAGAGCTGGCTGCTCCAAGCCCCAACAGTCCACTGACTGAGAATGTTTAGCAGAAGGGCTGAAAAGCCCTAGAGCTTTTTCTTGCTGTGTCACCAGCTGAGAGTCATTAACCAAATGCTGTGACAGACACTGGGATGCACTGTCCCATACCTGGAAGCAAAATGACATTAAGTCAACTATTTAAAGCTATTTGGAGCCAGCTCACTGCAGATGTAAATAAAACAAATTATTCCTGCCAATAACCCAGGATCTGTGTCAAACTTCTCCCTCTCTTTCAAATCACTTTCTACATCCATCTCTGGTCCACAGTCCTATTTTAAGCAAGATTATAATTTCAAATACTTTGTATTTTAGTCTGGGGACGAATGTAGTAAATTACCTGCAAATAGCAAGGTCTGACACAGTGTTCTCCCCTCCCTGTACTGCCTGCATGAGGGTGCTCCTGGAGTCCACACAATACCTGTGATGGAATGTTTTGTGTGCCTGCCACTCTCACCAGTTCCTGCCACACACCAGGGACCCAGTTCATTTCCTTCTAATTGTGGCTTAAAAAGTTTAACCCCAGTTAAAAGTAGGGTGGTTTTTTTGTGGTGGTTGTTTGGTTTTGATGGGGGTTTGTTTTCTTTTTGTTATTTTTATGTTGGTTTTTTTTCCTATTTGGTAGCATCAGTTCCCCAGAACTTGTTCTCAAATCCATCAAATTCTTCTGAACACACTTCAGGTGCTGCACAGCTCAAGCCATCCATGACAAAGGCTGGTTTCACACTCCTGCCACCCAGCCCTAGGATCAGTGCCAAGAGCACTTGAGGATTTGCAGTGATGACAAAGGAATCAATGTGATAAGGTAAATGCTCCTTTTCATGAGCCTAACTGGACTGTTTCTTCCTCTTACTGCAGTGCACAGGCTTTCCTAGTGCAACAACACGTGTAAATATTTATGTACAATGTTTGAGATGTAGATAAATATCAAGTACATAGTCAAGTCCAAAACTGAGAATGGATACCAGTCAGTGGCATTTAAAGAGACAACAGTTCTTTTAGAGAGGTAATACTGTAAAGAGTACTTAGCAACAGCAGGTTGCTTTTTCCCCAACTAGTTTTCACTTCTGTATGTTTCATAGTAAGAAGCCAACATCTTAATTTATATTCTTCTAGGTGCAGTTTTGAGCCTTGCAAAAGTATTCACTGTATTCATTTCTACAACCTTGGAAACTTTAGCTAGAGACCTCTCAGGCCACTTCTGGTGCTAACGAAACGTGTTAAAAATAAACACATACTAAATCTACCTGGAATCTCACTGTGTTGCTTACTGAGCATGCAACAACACGCTCACCTTTTCATTCTCAGTGCCATCAAGCCTGCAAGCCCAAAGTCAAACCATTTCAGAACATTTCTGTTATCCTTCTCAGAACTCATTCACTTCTGCTGAAGGCAAGATTAAATATAGGCTGGAGATACATTCATAACACACAGGCTCACAGAAACTGCCAGGCAGGCATTTTCCTGTCATTAAATCATACCTGGAATCAGCACCTGCTGCAGCTCCCACGCTGCCCGAACCAGTCCCGTCACCTCCCCTGCCACTGGCTCCACAACCAGTGAGCAAACTTGCTGTACTACCACTGAGCTGACAGCCTACATGTGAAATGCAAACAGCTTCCACTCTCAGTCAACAGCTGAAGGGCTCTTGGAAGGAAGAAGAGCCAAGCTCAAGTAGTGGAGAAGGCTGATTGCTCCCAACCTATGGCACAGACACCCCATTTAAGCCAATCCCCACAGTAAGTTGAAGAATCCAATGACTCCCACAGCTTGCTCCTGTCAGACACCTCTAGCAGCTCACCACCCAGACAGGAGCACAAGCACACAGATCATCTGAAACCAGGCAAACAAAGAGAAGCAACAGCCAAAGGACAAAAATCATTCTACGCAAGCTCTGCTGCTCCAGCCCCCAAACCCAGATGTGGGAACTGTTCAGCCTGGCCTGTTGCATATGGATGACCTTAAATCCTAACAACCCGGTCTGCAGATACACACAGGTGATTACAAACCCCACCACTTAACGCTGATAAGCACCTTTTCATTAGCAAACTTCCCAGCACTTGACAAACACGAAGCAAACCTCAGGAAGACACTCCTGCAACGCTGCTGCCATTTCCCTGATGTTATGAAAGCTCAGCCAGGCCCAGGGAAAAGAGCAAACCCGTTCAGATGGGCTCCACAATGCAGGGAACCTGCTGCAGCTGCTCATCGCAGTGTTTAGCAGCCAACAGCTCCATCTCACCGGCTGCAAGGCTGATGTGGGTTCAGCTCACCCAGCAGCTTGAAGTGTTTACATCTCCCATCCTCAGAGGCAGGAGGAAATGATGCTGAGAACCCTGCAGCCCGGCCAATCTAAAGATTCATGTGATTCACATCCAAAGGCAACTTCAAAGCCACCTCATAAAACCCTGTGCAGAAGTTCCAGGCAGCCAGATGTGAGGCGTGCAGGAAGGGCCGGCCCAACATCTGGATCCTGCGGGCGAAGCCAAACGGAAGCAGGGACTCTGGGAAGGGGGGAAGGATTTCACATGCTGCTACTCACCAGAAGAGCTGTGTTCAAAAGATGTTGGTGCTTTTTCTGCCTCAGGAGATGTTAAGTAAGATTCTTGCTGCTCAGCACTGCTCTGAGGTGCCCTGCCCAGGCTGAAGCAGCAGCAGCTTCCCTGCTGCTCCTGGGTGTCTGGGACTAGGGCACCAGTGTTCCAACAGCCAGTGAGCTGCAGCTCACAGCCACAGCACTGCAGAACACAGCTCCATCCCCTGCCACAGACAGCCCTCCTTCAAGGGCAATGCATTCACCACTGCCTTGCTGCTGAGGCCACGGGGTAAAACAAAGACTTGTTCTTCACAGTCTGCACAGCTACGTTTATTACTCATTTTGATGACAGACAGGGTTAATGAAGTTCTTGCAGAGAACTCTCCCCTTCCTGGGCTAAATGCCCAAATTCTTTCAGGATTCACAAGACTTGTCTATTTAAATTGGGTCCAATTTTATTTTTTTTTTCCCCTCTACAGAAAGGCCTGCACAGAATGTTCTGACAAGAATCTGGGAATTAACCTTTTGAGAGAACGCTAAGTAAATGTGCAAGCTCTGTGAAGAGACAAATCCCACCTCACACCATCTTCTGCCCCCCGTGCCACCATTTGCTCTCATTCTAACCAGCTTCCATGGCAAAGCATAAATTCAGCAGGATCAGATTATGAAAAACCATAAGCTTACTCCTGCAAACAAAGATCTTCTGTCCTGCCCATGCTGCATTTCTTTCCCAGGCTCTGCTGACTGCCAAGACACAGCACTGATTGCAGATTAACACTGTGCTGCTGGAGCAGAAATTCACCTTACTTGAGGCAGCTAGGAAAACTACACCTTACCCAGACAACAGCTCCATAGTTCCACTTGCAGTTTCTTCTCTGAAAAACACAACTCTGCTACACACCACGAGGTGCATGTCAGACATCCCCAGCTCTCCACCAACAGATTGCTCAGAGACTGAGCAGTTTATCCCCGTGCAAACACAAGGATTGGGCAGAGTGTGGAAGAGCTGCTCTGCTCTGGACAATCCTTCCTCCTAAAACCAAGGTCCACCCCACAGTTCCAGATACTGCACGGCCCTTCAGACAATACAAACCCACTAGTGTCAGAGCACGAGACCAAGGAAGGAGCAGAGGTTTGCAAAGGCCTTTCCCTGCTGTTTCCAAAGCACAGCATCTGTTCCATCCACCACCCCACACTGCTCAGCCCCTAGCACAAGCACGTGGGGTGAATGTGCTAATGCAATTAACAGAAAGAAAACCAAAAAAGTCCAGCTGAGGCACAGAAAGCCATTTAGCTTTCAGCAAGCCACGAACTAAGTAAAATGTAATTTTCCAACCATCTCAAATTACCAGTTTTTAAGAGCAATTATGCAAAGCACAGCTGAAAATATCTGCCGTGGACCAGTTCATCAGCATTCAAAGACAACTGTTTGCACCAGATACTTGCACAAACACAAAGGTTTGTTTCAGGAAAGAAACACAAATATTTACAGCGTTTCAAAATAAACTACAGCCTGGTTTAGTAATATCCATGCAAATTACATCACTACCTTACTGAGCCCAAGGAATAGCACCAGCAGTCACCAGCAGAAAGAAGCTGCTCTCCAGGCCCAGCAGGCTCCACACAGAGCTATCGCCAAGCAGGGGACTGCAGATGACATGAGCACACAAGTGTGAGAGAAAAGCATCAGACTGCCCTGGTGTAAAACCAACCAGCCTGAAGAGCTGGTACAAAAACACCCACAAAGAGGGATGGTGCAATTTGCTGGGAAAGAACAGGATTGCTGTATTGTGTCCAGCCTTGACTGGAGTCAGAGATGGGGTCAGGCCAGCCTGTCCCCACTCTGGGTGGCAAAGCAAACACGGGTCCCAAGGGATGCCAGCAGGACCCTGCAGGGTTTCTGGGGATTTGGAAAGCTGAAGGAGTGCGTGGGCAAAGCTTCCATAAAAACAACCCAGCCATTCCAGTAGCACACATTACTGCCAGGGGCCAGAGTTCCCACACCACATCCGAGAGCTAACAACCTGTTTGAGAAGAGTAAACCTGTGGAAGAGGGGAACACATGGAAGAAAGGCAAAAATATTTAAAGGAATAGAAAATACTTAATGCATTCGCAACATCTACCAGCTGGCTGATAGACTTGGACTGTTCCAGATCAAAGGAGGCAACAGAGAGATGTGACTTGGTGTGGGGAGGCAAAGGCAGAACTGCACCAGCCAGCATCAGAGCTCTATCCCAACCTTGAAAACATGGGAGGTGCAAGGAGAGAGCAGCTCCAGAGCCCAGCAGCTCCAGAGCCCAGCAGCTCCAGAGCCCAGCAGCTCCAGAGCCCAGACTGCTCCCTGCAGTTCACAGTCTGAGCCAAGCCAAAACCTACCACTGAAATGCCTGTGGAAGCACAGCCCTGACACATGCTCTCTGCACATCACACAGCCACATACCTGCTGTTGCTGCAGCAAGAGATGGGGCTTGCATGGAGGAAAGACTGGAGAACAGCAGCTGAGAGCAGAGGAAAATTCCTGTCCCATCCTGGATGGACACAAGTGCCCGGGGTAGTGCTGCTGCCTGGTGCTCAGGGGGGGTACAGACTGACACAGTGCTGAGCAGCAGCACAGACTGCCTCCCAAACTCAGCTCTGCTCCCCACATCATCTAGCTGCTTTTATCAAACTCATCAGTGCCATCCATGTCACCATAGATGGTGCAAGCTGGCAGCCAGCTCTCCCCAGTGGCAGCTGAATGGGAAAGGTAAGCTGCAGCCTCAGCAGTCTGGTAGGACTCATGAGGAGTGATTCATTCCAAACATTCTCTGGAGCACGACATGCAAACAGGTTCTTTAACAGCACACACAACACTCAGCTCCTGCCAACCCAACCCTCAATTTCTCCCAAGCTTTCCCGGCTGCCCCAGTGCTCCCAGCCCAGCCAGAGGAAAGCCACTGCCAGCTTCTGGAGCCCACGAGCTCTGACAGAGCTGACAAAGGCCAGCCAGCACCTCAGACCTGTGCCACGGGTTTCACTGCCTTGCTAAGGCAATGAGAGCAGTGCTGTGGCAGTGAACATCTGACCTTGCCATTAATAAAGTCCTTGTCTCTTTCACGGCCCCTTTGATATTTTCTAATCTGCAAGTAAATAAAATATTTAGGGATTATGAAAAAAAAACACAAACAAAAAAACCCTGAAACAAACACAGGAACACCATAGCGTGATGTGCTTACAAAACAAACTCAAAAAAAACCCAGGCTGACTGCAAACAATCCACACTCCAGTGAGAGCAACAATCTACAGGACATCACACCAAAACTGCTCCCAGGTCTGTCTGTCAGGAGAATGGATCATGGTTTACCTCTGGGAAGAAAGAAAAGTGCAACTTGAACACGGGCTCCTTTGAGGATTTATCCACCACAGAGGCCAGAACCTGCCTTTGGAGGAGCAGCTGCTTGAAACATGCAAGAGAAAAGCCCCAGAGAAGAGAAGGTGGCAGACTGGTAGACTGCTCTTCAGCATCCACAGGTAAAAATGAAGAGACTTCAGCACTCTGTTTAGCACCTCTGGCTCTATCTAGCTCAGGCTTTCCAGCCATTCCAGTTTCCAAGAGCCAGTGGTGCCACGAGCAATGATGGATGCTCCCTAAGCCCAAGGTTTCCAAGCCACCAGCAGCTGTGAGCACACATCCCCTGCTGCCAGACTGCTCCCAAGCCAGCAGGTAGCATGCTGCAGAAAGGGACCTGCCCCTTGGCTATGCAATGGTTGCAGTGCTGTGCTGCTGAGAGCAGCAAAAGCAGCAAGGAGAAGGGCCATTTCAAGGAGAAAAACTCCCATGCCAGAAGATTTATTTCTTCTTTTTCCACAGGCCAACAGAAACCCCATACACTCAAGAGCAGATCTGCAGTGAGAACAGAACCTGGTCAGCCAGCTCTCCCTGCTCAGAGCAAACCCACCCCTGGGGAGCCCTGTGCAGGAATGCTTGACTTGGGGGTCATCACTTTCATCCACAGACAATCCAAAATATTTAAACACTATTTGCAGCAATTTTGACTTAAGTAGCTGCAACTTGATTAACAGTCTTCTCTTCAGAGAGAACTGCTGGGAGTTTTCCCTCCCCCTGCATTAGTAATGAAGCACAAAAGCTGAGGTCAGTCATCATAGTCACTTTAAAGTACAAACCAGGGAGACAGAGAAATCCCAATAAATAACTCAGAGAGTAAGTTATTGCATACCTTAATATACAGAGCACTAAGAGCAAACACAGGTGAAGAGCTGCACCCCACACTGTTTACCCTCGGATGGTAAAGTTCTTAGGACTGACATAATGTTATAAATTGAGTAATTGACCCGCGAGGAAGTAAGGAGCTAAAAGAGAGTTAAAAATTACCCTATAAATACCATAAAGATTAACAGGTTTGTAATCCCCACCCAAGCAGCGCTTACTCTAAGTAGAATGATTATGAAAACACAGCAAGAATATTTACTACATAGCACGGGGTCCAGTATATACAGCCTGCCACAAAAGGCAGCCCTGGTTCTTAATATAGTGACAGCTCAAAGTCACCACTTATGTTTCCCAGCTGATTAAAGGGTAGCACAAAGGCACTGCTTGCTGCCTGGGAACACACTCGGGGCCCTTCTCAAACCTCTGCAAGGCTGGTTGCTTTGGGGTTTTTTTTGTTCCAGGCTAACATTTTTAACAGTTCAATTTTGCACAGAAGAGCTAAGGAAACGCTGACAGCCCCACAGAAGGAAAGCAGGACTTCCATGAAGGAAAGAGAAGGGAAATTTTGTGTTTGTGGTTTGCTCTTCTACCCCTCCTACCTACTCTGGGAGGAAACATCTATGGCTCACAGATAAATGTCCTAAGAATGAGAACCCACCACCAACTCTCCAAGGCAGGCTTGACATTGAGTGCTCCTATGCAAGGAACAAACTGTCCCAAGGGGCAGAAAACCCCCTCCCTTGTGGGGTGGCACAGACAAGTGTCTCCAAGGTTAAGGACGGAGACACTGAAATTCCTGAAAGGAATTGCACTGAACGTGCTTTGAAGTTGCAATCCATCCTGTAGGTCAACATTCCCCAATTATTGCACCATCTGCAGTGATGTCCAACCCCAGTTTAAAAATTACTAGGCTAAGAAAAAAGTTCTTGTCCCAAGTGAAACAGACAGCTGAGGAAAAACTGGGATTTCTGCTAGCCTGTGCCACTGAGCAGGAGACGGCGTCCGCCTCGGGAGACAAACCAGCTCGGGCTGGGCTCCCTCCCAGCACCCCCAGCTCTCCGAGGGAACAATCCCAACCATCCCACATCCGTCTGTCCTGTCAGCGTGGACTTACAGCTCTGCTTCACACAAGCCACGAGTTTCAACAGGCTGGGGGGTATTTCCCACCTCACAGGCAGCGGGCTCCTCGGAGGCCGGACGACAAAGGTAACCGGAGAGCAGAATCTGTCACCGAGCTCTGCAAAAGGAAAGCCTTGCCAAGCCTCCCCGGGGCGTGGAGCAGCACCTGCTCCCTCAGCAGGCTGGGGGCAGGGTCACGGCCCTTGGCAGCCTGGCTTTTGACCCCGGGAAGGCAGCGGCACGAGGGGAGGTGACCGGTTCTCCTGAAGCAGCGCAGGGAGCAGCGGGGTGGCAAAAGCGTCCCCCAGAGGGACAGCAGGTCCAGCCTGGAGGAGCCCCCCTCCCCCCCCAGATGATACTGAGGGATGTTCCAGGCCCGAAAGGTGGGATGTTGCAGTGAAACGAGACACTGGGAGCTCCTCAGGAAGGTCCCTCAGCTGTCTCCTGGCAGTGCTGAAATGCATAGCTGGGGACGCAGCAGCCAGGCTGCTGACAGCCATTCATTTTGTACATAGCTGTGGCAGCACAAGGCACCACCACCCCCTCCCCAAACGGGAATCTCTGCCCTTTCCTCCAGCACTGCCACGCTCGGCTTCGTTACCCTCCACTCCACAGCTTGCTGGGTTTCTAACTGGCTCAAGCTGGCTGCACTAGCAGGGGCTGGAGGGTGCCAGGGAGCGCTCCCACACCTCCCAGTGCCACCAGCAACGCAGCTTGGGAGACACCCCCCTCCTGAACACGAAGGGGGCTCTGGAGCAGCCTCAGCAGCACCTCCACACTTGGAGAAACGACGCTTCAACACCATTTCCCACCCATGTCTCAGAAACAGCCCATCCCCTGAGCATCCAGAGAGAGCCTCTCGCAGGCCAAGGTGAGCCAGCCCAGGGGAGCAGCAGCCCCCTGCTGCAGTCAGAGAGCTGCAGGGTGCACAGACCCTGTACCTGCCAGCCCAGGGGAGCAGCAGCCCCCTGCTGCACTCAGAGAGCTGCAGGGTGCACAGACCCTGTACCTGCCAGCTCCCCACGGAGGAATCCAGAGCTTCACGAGGAGAACTGCCCGGAATTGCCACCAAAAGCAGCCTGTGCTCGGATACACTGAGCAAACTCCCTGCTGTCCTTTGGGCTGGTGCCCAGCAGAGCCACCTTTGATTCATCCTCTGAAACTCGGACAAAGATTGAAGTCCAAAGCTGGAGACTTCAGTCACTCGAAGCAAATAAACACAAGGACTTGAAGAAGTGCCTAGAGAGTGTAATATGGCTGTTAATAGCCCAGGAGGGAGGCAAAGAAAACAGAGAGCGAGGAAAGCACCACGAGGGAACAACCCTCAGGCCTGCAGCAACTTCTGCATTTGGAAAGAGCAACCCCCCTGCCTTCTGCACTGTGTGAGCAGACACCTCACCCCTGCCTGCCTCAGCTCTGCAATGGCCATGCCCCAGCCCGGGGAGCAATAAAACACCACGTCCACTTTGCAATCTAAACTGCACTTATTCTGTGCACAAACACCATCTGTACCAGCTCCAGGCCTTAGCACAGAGCACCCAACCCCAGCAAACCCAGGGTGCCTCTCACACCTGCTCCTGGGCAGGCTTCTCACTGGAATCCACTGAAATCTGGATTCGCCACCTCCTTTCTCACCAGTACTGAACCCACCCGAGTGTGCTGGGTCAACCACTGCACCAGAGCTGGGGACAAGCCCACCCCAAACACTCTGGAGGGATTCAGAGACTCCCTGCAAGCCTCTTGGGCTGCTTTGGAGTTTAGCTGCAATAAATCATGCACCGTGCCTGCTCAACAAGCCTTTGTGAGGCTTCCAGAATGCTCTGGAGTACGAAATTCCAAGAGTCTCACTCACAGCCCTGGTTTCTACCAGATAAGAGCTGCTGCCTGTTCACTTCCACACGTAACAGGAAACTCGAATTTGACTAAAAGGTTCTGTGGCGTTGCTGCTGCTTTCAGATGGAAACCTTTTTAGAAGTAAGAAGCTAAGGGGAAGCTTTTTTCCTCTCCCATCTGCGACAGACAGCTGTTCACTGCCTGGAATCTGTGAGAGCAGACACTTAAAGTAGCACCAAGCTGCAGCAAGCACGTTAGAAATGCAATTTAATTGTCCTGACACCGGAAAATTATCTGCAATTTATTGCATCATGCCGTGTGAGAAGTGGTATCACACGACTCAACACACTCCAACAGAAAGAAACCCTCTTCATTTCTTTTAAAAAAGACTTTTTTTTCCCAAATATTTAAAAACATTAAACCTCAAAACCAGTCTACTCACGTGCTCAGCAACAGCACTTACAGCCAGCCCAGATGTTAAAGTGCTTAGCACAGGTTAGAACTTGCAGTAATCTTGATCCCATCCAATATGCATATAAAAAATGAGCCAAGATAGAGACCCATCTATCCATAAAAAGTTCTGACAGCTTTACAGACTCCTGCACTCCAGCCACCATTAAAAATAACTCCTGTGGTTTTGTGTTTTCAAACAGAATCTAGCTCCCAGCTCTAGCACTGCCCCCTTGGTCCCACCTCCCTCGGCCTGGGGTCTCCTCCTCCCTTCAGCCAGCTGAGCCCAGCAGCTTCCAATCTTCCAATCTCCCACACCTGGGAGGCATTTGGAGCCAGGTGCTTTATTGACCTTCATTTTCTATGTAGTTTAGACACTGCAGCCATTTCAACCTGCTGGGGGAAAAAGAAAATGCCAGGATTTTAAGCTAGTCTGAAATCTAGATTTTTACATGCAAATTTTTTGGCTTTTTGGTTTTTTTTCTTCAAAAAGTGTTGGCCCAAACAATATTTTTCTACCTCCCAGTTTGAACACCTTCTATGCCAACAGACCAGCACTCCCTGGAAGGCATCAGGCCAGGAGGGCCCAGCCAGCCCCCCTAGTGCACAGCCCACCCCTCCCCTGGTTCACCCAGCCCCCCCAGTGCACAGCCCATTCCTCTGTCCTCAGTGGGTCTGCTCCCCTCTGGGAAAAGCCAGGACACAGCCAGGCAGAACACAAACTCTCCTTTCAGCAGCCACAGAAAGTGGTTCAACCCTCATTTAATCAAAATTTATCGTGTTTTTTTCCCTTCCTTTTTGATTCCTTAGGTCTACACCCCTTCCTGCACCAGCTCCCAGTGTTGAGAAGGGCAGCCCAGGCCCCAGGGAAACATCCCGTGAGGGAGCACCCAGCTGGTTGATGCCTCAGCCTTGCAGAGACCTGTGATGCTGACACCAAACCTCAGCTTGAAGACAACTCCACTTCTCCTCCTGGATCCTTGAGATCTCCTGATGAAAATGCCTCATTTTCAGGGCCTTCAGAGGCGAGTGGCATCGAGGCAATTGTGAATTATATTTCAACTGCACTAACGTTTAGAGTTTGCTTTTAATACTGCAAGAAAGTTTTCCCTGCACTGTGCTGGATACAAAGATCTACCCCAATTTCCTACAGCCAACTGGGTCAAGCACTGGCTAGGTGCTCACTGAATTAGTCACCATCCCTCCTCTCCAAGGCAAAGCAGACCTGCTGAGTGGGTTCCCAAGACCAAAGCAGCAGCCTGTCCCAGGCAAAACAGCTCTTCACTGCTGCTCAGCCCATGCCCAGCACTGAGGAACCTGCCACTCCAGCCACATTCACTCACAGCAAGGAGGAGATCAACCTTAACACGAGTTGCATACTCCTTTTCTGTAAAGACTGCATCCCAACAAGCCCCAGAGGTCACCCTGAACCTCACTTCATTTGGTTTTTAATCCTCCCCTAGCACCACCTCTGCTCCTCCAGCAACACATGGCAAGTTTTCATGCTGTAAATTCCAAAAGAATACATCTGATTTCTGTGGCCTGCCCCAGTCCAACTCTGGACCACCACGTTGTCTGGTGTGGAAACATTTTTCACAGCCCTCAGGTTAAATATTTGGCACCACATAAAGTAGGAAAAGATATCGAAGGACATCCACTCACTTGCCTTCCACGTATCTACGGAGTGAATTCTGAAGGTGTGCAGCAGGTGGACTGGTTGGTAACTATTCCCATTTTACAGCCAAGAAAACAGAGGTAGAGAAGGAAGAAAAAAGGCTGCACGGGCATTTCTAGCTCCTATCCCCATACAAAAAAAATAATGAAAATGCTCATTTTACTGCAGTAAACTCATTTTACTGGAGTAAACAACCACGAACAGATCATTCACTATGCAGAAAACTCTGTCAAGCCACTGCAAGAGCCTTGAGCCCAACAGGTAGGTGAGCAAGCACCCTGGGACAGCAGCTCAGAGCCCCAGTGTTTCTGCAGGGCTGCCTCAGTGATCAGAAGCAGTGAGAAAATCCACAGGCTCAGTACCTGCAGTGTATCAGCATTACACACCCACAGGAACTCTGGGGGGGATGCACAAGGCAAGTGTACAGAAAAATCTGTCCCAGTGAGGGCCTGGAGCCCCAGTCACTCATCTTCACCTGCTTTTCTCCCCTCAGAACAGTGCTGAAGAACCTGATGAGGTGAATTAAAACCTGCACTCGGGTTACGTGTCCGTCCCCTCTCATAAAACACTGGCTTGTCAAGAAAGAGAATTCCAGAAGAAGGAGGGGAAAAAACCCAACCCCAGCAGGAGTGTTTTCTGGGTCACAGGTGTCACTGCAGGGCTGGTTCTGCCCAGCCAGCCCCCCGGGGTGATCACCCACACCCCCCCCATCTCCCTGCCCACCACACATGATCTTTCCCACCCCAAGCTCCTCCCGGGCCCCAGCGTGTT
>JANHGL010009651.1:0-21706 GCA_024611195.1 Ceyx melanurus | reverse complement strand
GGCCGTGTGGCTTTGCTGGCTGCATTTTTAAATCCCTCCCGCCGCGGAGGGAGGTGGAAGTTGGCTCCGCAGGCTGGACTGACGGCAGGAGGAAAAGTTGGGCAGATTTCTTGCCTGGGCTGCCCCGGCGTGCAAGAGCCCGGCTCCCCACGCGAGCTGAATCGCTTCCTAAAGTTTCCTTGGGTTTTAAGGCGCTTAGTGAGGAGCGAAGGGGGGAAAGGGGGCGGGGGCTCAGCCGGTAGGAGCGTAGCGGCAAGTAGGAAGCGGAGTTTCCCACTCCTAGGTTGCACCGATGATGAATAATAAAAGGAGGTGCGGGGGGAGCCGGGCCCCGCGCTCCGTCTAAGCCTTATTTATAGCAGGTCGTGGCCGCCCGCCGTTCCGGGGGGTGCCGCCGGCGCCTTCGTCTCGGCGAGAGGAACGACTGTGCCGAGAGGGAAACGCGCGTGTGTGTGGGTTCCTGGTGCCTGACCGGTCCCGCCGCCCCGGGGGCGGGGTGCCCGGCCCCCGGGGGGGGGCACGGGGCAACCGGGGCTTCGCCGGCCGCCGGGCCCACAATGGGCGGTGGAGATCGGCGGGGAGGAGGGAGGGGAGGTGCGATGGCAGCGTGTGGTTTACAAGCCTCACACGTCCCTCCCTCTCGCCCTCCCCTGCTGTGCGGAGAGGCGCGGCCGTGCGGGAGGGTCCTGCGGGGCCGCAGCTGCCGCCGGCCCCCGCCTCGGGGGGGTCTCCGTGACAAAGCGGCGGGGAGGCGGCCGTCCCGGCGGCGGCTCTGCCCCTCGCGTCCATTCCCCCCCCCCTTCCCCGCGTCGGTGGTAGCTGTGACACATCTGCCCGCCGGTCCGCGGGGTCCCCGCTGGGGCCTCCCGTTGACGTTGAGGGGGGCCGGGCGGCGGGGAGGCTGCTCTCGGTTCCCCGCGGGGAGTGGCCGGGCCGGGCCGTGCTACCTCACCGCGAACGGGGGGACCCGGGCCAGCCGGTGCAGCCCCCTCGTCTTCTCCCTTGTTGTGAAGCCGCCGTGGGGGAATCCGGGGGTACGCGATGCTTTCCCGTGGCCGTGTCGCTTCCAGCCCACGCGGGAAGGCGTCGTGGGTCGGAGAAAGGTGGGGGAAGCGCGGGGATGTCCGCAGGAGGGCTGCTGTGGAAGGGGGGGGCTGGCGGACAACCGGCAGTTTTCTGTGGTAACAGGTCTCGGGGCTCGGCCCGGCCGCCGCCGCCGCTGCGGTTCCTCTTCCCACAGGCAGAACTCCTGGAGAAGGAACGGGAGAGGCTTGGAGAGACTTTGGGATCCTTCCCGCTTCGTGGGGCTTATTTTAAGTCATTTGCACTGAAAAAGACGAGGCCGGGGAAGAGAAATCCCCTGCTTGCCTTTTTTTTCTCCTTAAAACGGGACGCGTACATGTGCTCCTAGCAAGATCATTTTATTCTCTTACAAATACTGCACTACGACTTCATACCGTGTGTTTTAAACTCGGTTTGCTGCATCTGAAATGTTTTCTTTAGATTAAGATCCTCACGATGCTTTTCATCCCTACGGCACTTCCCAGACAATAAACTTAGTCCACAGCAGCAGGCTGACCAGTGTGAAATCCACCAGTTGTGCCTGCCTAGAAAGTGAATTACCAGCTGCCCTGTCCGTCGGTGTTGATGGCTGGGGAAGAGAGAATTGTCTGTGCAGAAAAGGCTCTGTGCAAGTAGAACTCGAGGAACATCTGGTTTGAGCCCATGAAACGTGAGCTGCTCTGCTCAGGTTTCTGATCATTGGGATTGCATGGACTAGTTTGCAGTAGTGACACAGCAGGCATCTGATCTGTATCATTTTTCCCTGAAAAGGAGAGCTGCTGCTTCTAGAACTATTAAAAAAAACCCCAACAAGCCTAAACAACCCAACAAACCAAACAACACATAAAATCACAAAAGGCTCTTTTGTGCACACAGAGGTCTGAGGTGATGTTTAATTTGTGGCAGCTTACCTCCATTGACATAAAAAACCACCCCAAAACTAAACAGAAGGATGAATGTTTTCAAATGAAATTGAGGTAGACAGAGGAAGTTTTATGCAGCAGTTTTATGCCTTTTCCCTAATCAGATTTTTAAATTTTTCTGTAATTTTCTGTAAAAATTAAATGTCATTGTCAAAGTAATTGATTGAATTAGTTTATGTGCCCGACACAAAGGGTTATGCAGGTTATTCAGTGAAAATCCAGACCTTTAATTTTTCATGTTGAACCATCCAACATTTGGTGTGGTTTAATATTAAACTGTTATTTCTTATTACTATAGTTTGGTGACAGTTGGCTTGGTCAGGACTCTCTACATTTCATTGTCCTGTTTTTCTCTTCCCTGTATTTAATTCATATCCTGATATCTTTGTTTTACCACAGGAGACACCAACAAATGGAACACAAATTAACTTAAGCCTACACGAGGCTGGTGACACCTGAAAGAGGGTAAGGAAAATTGATCTGTAAAGATGTGTTCAAAACTAACTTAATAGTGATAATAAGGATGGTAGTTGAGCATGCTTAGGTGTGATATGAAAGAACTTACTCATCTGGGTGCCAGAAATGAACTAACACTTGGAAATAACTTGGAAGAAACCCAGGAGAATGTGTTTAAATGTGATCTTGAACTCAGAACTTGAGTTTTTGTAGGTCACTGAATGCTTTGTATAGTAGCTATTAGAAAGCAAAAAGATACTCCTATTGAAAATGTAGCATTATAAATTATTTCTTCTTATAATCTGCAGAAACAATAATGTGACTGACTCATTGCCCTCTTTTCAACTGAATCCTAAGATCTGTCTTCACATACTCATTACAAATTGGGAAGCTAGTTTGTCATCCACAGTCCTTTGAAATGTTTTTTGCTGGAAGTGTAATTGTTTTAATAAAACTTATAGCAGTAAAGTGTTAGAACCTATATTTTAAAAGACAATTTTTTTTTGCGAGTTTCTTTCTTGCAGCTCACAGGGTTTGGGAAGAATAATGGAGTTTAATTTCCTTCTTTTTCTTCCAGGGGTAGTGGAGAAGCTGTGCTCTGTGTTTTCTATCTGACCTGTTGGGAGTACGTTTTAGAGGATGTTTGCTACTTAGCAGGGAACTGAAATTCAGGTAAGAATTAAGAAAGGCAAATTGATTTTTATTATTATGTAATTTTATCTAAGCTGATATTGTCCTTATGTTACAGTTTCCCTAGTAATATGTGTTTTGTGATCCTTAATGAGTTACAAATTCTAAAATAATATTCTTATGCTTATTAAATTGTGCACTGAGTCATGCTGTATCATAAAAAAATCTTTTACTCAAAGAAAAAACCTCACCTCAGTCTTTTTATGAACAGATTCAAATTCAGTGACACTTTTGTTTTGAACCTCTTTTCCTTCTAGGCACAAGAGGCTGTCAACATAAAGAGTGAATATGGGTGAAAAGAAGCCAGAACCTTTGGACTTTGTAAAAGATTTTCAGGAATATCTTACCCAGCAGACTCACCATGTAAATATGATTTCAGGATCAGTTAGTGGGGACAAGGAAGTAGAGACTCTTCAGGGAGGTAAGATAATTCCAGGTAAGATAATTCCAAATATTAGTGTTTTTGAGATGGATGGGACTGTTTACACTAGAGAGAATCATACAGACTGCTGGAGTTGTATGGAACCATTTCTGGTGGTTGTTTCCAACTCCCTAAGGATGTGTCCATACCTTTGTTTTGCTCAGGGTGTGAGTTCATAGTTCTCTCTATTTAAAGATGAAGGGCATAGAGAAGCCAAAGGTATTTGGCACAATCTCACAGCAGAGTAGATAGGATCTCCCTGATTTTTGCTTGACATCTCTTGTTGCACTGTCCACAGCTGGGACAGAAGGAGATCAGAACGGTCTGGATCATCCTTCTGTTGAAGTTTCACTGGATGAAAACTCAGGAATGTTAGTGGATGGCTTTGAAAGGACATTTGATGGAAAGTTAAAGTGTCGTTACTGCAACTATGCCAGCAAAGGAACAGCAAGGCTCATAGAGCACATCAGAATTCATACAGGTATGAAATACTCTGCAGCCCTTTGCTGGGAGGCCTTGTGCTGTTCACTCAGTGTTGTGATTTCCCTGGGAGGAGTTAGCACCTTCAAACAGTTGTGGTAGTTCTTAGAGTTACTCAACAAATAGAATTGGTTTGGGTTTTTTTTTAATAGACTCATTAAAGGTGTGCCATGTATCTATGTAGATTATGCAAATTTCCATTTACATTTATTATTGCACTTATTCAGAATTTGCAGTAAGTATATATATATGGGAGTAAAGTTCAGCATGAAAACATCAGTGTGAATTGAAATGCCCTGAACATATATTGTACTTTTTCCTTGCTCATCAGAAAAGTGAAATATGCATGTGCTGCCACAGGGAGATTTAGAGGAGCTTTACCTTCTGTGTTGTTTAGCTAGGAAAATACACCTGGTCTATACAACATTCTAGATGTGGAAGTACAAAACAAGAATCAAGTTTTCATATTGGCAGAATATTCAAACATCAGAGCATATTATGAAATAAGTGATTTAATAACTGTAATGAAAAGAAAAATACTGTGGCTTAAGAACTTTTACTACTGTTGGGTTTACAAAGCTGAGAAGCAAAACTCTCAGTAAAGATGAGAATACCTTAAACTCTTCATGAAGTCAGCTCTGACTTCTTGGCAAGTGAGAGAAAACAAATGAAAGCTTCTTTGAAGTCTGACTGGTGCCTGACGAGTGTATTACACTGACACTGAAGATTTCATGGCTGTTAACTAGAGTAATAAGAAAAAAAAACAACCCAAACAACTTCCAAAGACTGGAAGTTTTTACAGGTTTCCAGTCTGGTATGGACTGTCCCCAAACTTAAGTGTATCATTTCAGTGGGCTTGGCTAGGTGGCATTCTGGGACTCCCTTTGAAGGACACACATTGTTGTAACTTGGATGTAATTGTCACTTTCTTTAAGCAACTAACAAGAGTTACTTAGATTCTCAGCTTGCTGTGACTGTTTCATTATAGTCACTCCCAGGGTGTATTTTGGGGCACTTCTGGATTGTTTTGACAAGATGTCACAGGATAGAAAATGGCAAAAACTAGAAATCAAAGAGGTTCACACTCTGAAGATCTCATAATTTGTTCTTCTGTGCTACCATGAGCTGCCTCTGTGTGTAGCTGTTGCTGTCTTCAGATTCCCAGTGGAAATTCTGTGTAGTTCCAATAGGGAATAAACTGTTGTGGCTTGTACCTGCATTTGACATGTTGTTAATAATGCTGTGGCTTGCTGCAGATCTGCAAAGCAGCAGGGTGCTTTGGAGCTTTTTTTGTTGTTGTTTAGTTTTTCATAAAGCAGTTACAGCTTCACCCACCATTTGCCTCATGGTATGTGGACAATGAGAGGTATTTTTTATTTAACAGCTTTGCTCTGGGCTGTGCTGGTTCTGAGCTTGTGAAATGAGGGTCATTTAGTGGGAGAAACTGGTGGCAGCCTTAGGAAGTTCATTTTAATATGGTACTTAAAAGATGGAGAAGTAATATCAGCTTTGAAATTCCCTGTCTTTTCAGCAGCTTGTAGCTACTGCTACTTAAGAACTTTGCATCCCCAAATTTTACATATAAAAATGTGAGTTTTGCTGTAGTGTCAGCTTTCCTTCTCTTGCTCTAGGAATTGACCTACCTTTTTTCTACTCTCAGATCTTAGGTTCACAGTTCTTCTGTGTGTGAAGAACACTTTCTTATCCTGCTGAGACTTCAGGGAGGTCACTAAGTGGCCAGAGGAAGCAGAACAATTCCTGCTGCAGATTATGACCATTTCAGGCAACATTGCAGCATAATAGGTACAAAAGCAAGAAAGATTCCAACCAAGAATTGAGATTCTGAGAAATGTCCTCAAAAATCTCTGCCCCAGTGGCAGTTGTTCAAAAGCAAACACTCAAAAGAGCTACTTAATCCTGATTTTAGGGCAAAGCATAATGTTATGGGTTTGGTTTTGGTTTGTTTTTCCTTGATTAACAGGGGTCAGCCTGGTGTCTGCCAGAGCTTCAGCCATTTGGACACAACTTCACACTTCATTACAGCAGGTTACTGGTTCAGACATGTCTGATGCTAATGAGCAACTTCACAATGACAACTGTTGGTTTCCCTATACTTCAGCTTTATAATATAAACAAGAATCTCAGGCTGCCAGAGGCCTTTTTGTTTCTATGTAGAGTTCCCCTTTTGCCTTTTTACAAAACATTTCTTAATTTTAATACATCATTGCATGGTGTCCTGATGGCAGCACCATTCTGCCATGACCTTAATGGCTCTTCAGAAAGCCCCACTTTATTTCTCTATACAGAGAAGTGGGACTCCAGAACAAGGAAGTTTTGGTTGGTTGGTTTGGTTTTCTTGTTTGTTTGTTGGTTGGGGTTTTTTTTTCCACTTAAAGGAGATCTAAGACCTGAATGTAGTTTTTCAAAGAAACGTAGCAGGGAAGCATGGCAAAGGGCCAAGAGATGAATTGCAGGGGCTGTGAAGGCTCAGAGTGACCAAAGCAGCATTAGAGCAGGGAAACAGTAGCTGACTGATAACCCCAGAGCAATGTAAGTCAACAGATAATGCATCCTGGAGAAGAGTGAAAGCACAGCAAGGAACCTGCCAGAGTAATTATGGCCCAGGCATGATCACACAGCCATTTCTGACTGCAGCTCACTGCAGAATTAACTCCACACTGAGTCTGAGTGCTATAATTAGTTGTTCACCAGCTGTGTTGTATTTGGGATGCAAATCTTCATCTCTGTGTAACCAGTATGGAATTAAATAAGGCCCTTTGGATTGATAAATTATTTGTGAATGTTTCTACCAAATCTCCAGGTCTTCATCTCTCAATCTCTATCTCTTTTCTTGTAGAGAAATCATGGTTGCAGGTGGTGTGGGTGAGCTGCTTAGGGGTAGCACAAAAATTGCATTTTTTCTTCTTGAAGAGCCAGGGATGTAGGAAAAAAACACCTTAATTTTCTTTCAGTAGCCTGGGTTGTGATTCCAGCCTGTGGGATGTTCAGCATGGGAAGGGCTTTGGCTTTCTGTGTCAGTCACATGCCACCTTACAGGGCCTGTGCAGTGTTTGCAGTGTAGTAGTGGTCCTTGCTGCTTCCAGTCTCTGGCTTTTACAGTTGTTCTAGATAGATTTTGGAAACCACAATGCAGATGTGTTCCCTGTATTTAACATAGTAGAAAATGCTTCCCCAAAATCCCATAAAGGTTGGAGAGAAGGAGCCCACTCAATTTATTAATTTTTTTTTTCTGAGTTTGTTGTGCTGTGTGGCAAGAGAATCAGTTGCACAACAGTGATTTAGAAATTGCCCTGGCATTCTAGATAAGAAGATAAGATGATGTGTCATTTCAGCACCTGAATGTGCATCACATCCTTTAGGCATTTCTGACATTGCAGACATGGATCTAAAACTTCTAACAGATCAGTCTGTCAAAGGAAAATCCAAAATCCTAAAGTATGATGTTTTAGATGTGTTACCCTGTAATTATATTTGAAAATTTTCCAAGTGCTTTGGAAAGAGTTAATGTAAATCTCTCTAAATATAGTTTAATAGAAGAGCCAAGTTCTACCTCTCAGAAAGGAGAATACCTGGTACTGCCATGTCTGAGAGAGCACATGGCTGTCCAGGAATTAGTTACACCAGGGGAGGTTTAGATTTGATATTAGGAATTATTTGTTTTTCCCTGAAAGGGTTGTCAAGCCCTGTCAAGGGTTGTCAAGCCCTGTCTGAGGCTGGGTGAGGGTGGAGTCCCCATGATCCCTGGAGGGGTTTCCAAGCTGTGGAGATGTGGTGCTGAGGGACATGGGTTAGTGTGACTTGCCAGTGCTGGATTAATGGGTGGACTGGATGATCTGAAAGGTCTCTTCCAGCCAGAATGATTCTACATGTGCATGGCTTATTGATGTGATAGTTCCAGGATGTTTAAAAATAGGAATATTTGGAAGATACCAAAATGATCCCCTCCCTCAATGTTTCAACACAGTTATTATTAAGAAAGATGACATTTTGGAGGTTCAGACATTCCTATAGGAAGCTGCTTATGTGCTTTCTAGGTGAGGTAGAGTTTGGATCCAGTTAAGAGCATCCCACAAGCATCATCACACTCCATCCTTGCTGTCCTTGCTGCAGGTTCTTTGTTATGCTAATTCTGCTCACTTATTATTAATTATTTTTTTATCTTATGCTTATTGTCACTTGGGTGACACAGAGACATCTCCATTGACTCCACTCTTCCACCACTTACCCAGCTAACTACATGAGAAGCTGGACTGTTGATTAGTAGAATCATAGAATCACAGAATGTCAGGGGCTGGAAGGGACATCGAAAGATCATCTAGTGCAACCCCCCCTGCCAGAGCAGGATCATCTAGACCAGGTCACACAGGAACAGATGCAGGTGGGTTTGGAATGTCTCCAGAGAGGGAGACTCCACAACCTCCCTGGGCAGCCTGTTCCAGTGTCTGTCACCCTCACAGTGAAAAAATTACCCCTCATGTTCACATGAAACTTCCTATGCCTCAGCTTCCACCCATTCCACCTGTCATCGGGCATCACCAAGCAGGGCCTGGCTCCATCCTCCTGGCACACACCCTTTATATATTAACATTGCTGTTTATAAATATATATAGTCTCCTTTTATTCCCTCAGTCTTCTTTTCTCCAAGCTAAAGAGCCCCAGTTCCCTCAGTCTCCTTTCCTCATAAGAGAGATGCTCCACTCCCTCATCATCTTGGTGGCCCTGCACTGGACTCTCTCCAGCAATTCTATGTCCCTCTGGAACTAGGGGGCCCAGAACTGGACACAGCACTCCAGATGCAGCCTCACCAGGGCAGAGCAGAGGGCCAGGAGAATCTCTCTCCACCTACCAGCCACACCCCTTTTAATCCACCCCAGAATGGCATTGGCTCTCTTGGCCACAAGAGCCACTGCTGGCTCACGCTCAGCCTCCCACCAACCAGGACCCCCAGATCCTTTTCCCCTTGGCCATCCTCCCACCAGCTCAGTCCCCTGGGGGTTGTTCTTTCCCAGCTGTACGACTGTCCTTTGCTGTTCCATGACATACCTCCCCCCGGGGATGCAACCACCCAATCTCTTGTCATTTTCCAGGTGAGAAGCCACACAGGTGCCACCTGTGTCCCTTCGCCTCGGCGTACGAGCGTCACCTGGAGGCTCACATGAGGTCCCACACTGGGGAGAAGCCCTACAAGTGTGAGCTGTGTTCCTTCCGCTGCAGCGACAGGAGCAACCTGTCCCACCACCGCCGCCGCAAGCACAAGATGGTCCCCATCAAGGGCACGAGGTCTTCCCTCAGCAGCAAGAAAATGTGGGGGGTTTTGCAGAAGAAGACCAGCAATTTGGGGTACAGCAGGAGGGCGTTAATTAATTTGAGTCCCCCGTCCATGGTGGTTCAGAAGCCAGACTACCTGAATGATTTCACTCACGAAATCCCAACCATTCAGCCCGAGGCGTACGAGAGCATGGCCAAAACAACCCAGACCGGTGGGTTGCCAAGAGATCCCCAAGACCTTATGGTAGATAACCCTCTAAACCAGCTCTCCACGTTAGCTGGGCAGTTATCCAGCCTGCCACCTGAAAACCAAAATCCGGCCTCTCCCGACGTGGTATCCTGTCAGGATGAAAAGCCTTTCATGATCCAGCAGCCTGCTGCACCCGCTGTGGTTTCAGCTGTGTCGGCAAATATTCCTCAGAGCTCTTCTCCAACCAGCCCAGATCCTCGACCCACCCATAACCAGAGGAACTACAGCCCCGTGGCAGGTCCCAGCAGCGATCGCAGCGCTCACACCAGTACTCCCAGCATAAGTAACAGTCAACCAAGTACTCCAGCTCCAACCCTTCCAGTTCAGGACCCTCAGCTCCTGCATCACTGCCAACACTGTGACATGTACTTTGCGGACAATATCCTTTATACCATTCACATGGGATGCCATGGATTTGAAAACCCTTTCCAGTGCAACATCTGTGGGTGTAAGTGTAAAAACAAGTATGACTTTGCCTGCCACTTTGCAAGAGGCCAACACAGTCAACATTGACTGGAAAAAAAACAGATGTGCTTTCATTTAGTTTTTTAACATATTACAGTATATTTTTCATACTTGCTGAAGGAAAGCTTGCACATTCCCATAAGGAATCTTCACGTGAATGGATTCGACATAGGAGGCAAATTAATTTCTATGTTGTTACAAAAAAAAACTTGCCAGGGAATTTTTTTTGTATGTGGTTGTTATTTTATATGTAGCCTTTCAAAAAAAAAAAAAATCCAAGAGAGTGCTCTAAGAATTGGAATGCATTTACATGCTTGGGTTGCTAAATAGAAGTTGCTTGCACTTAATCCCAATAAACATTCTCTAAATAGAGAAGCAGAATGTGTGTCCTGAAACAGAGGCTGCAATTGTTGGACTAGGCAAGACAAAATATATTAACCATCAAATGGGAGAGGTTAATGATGTGACACATCCTTTGGAGACATCCTTAAGACCTTAGCTGCTCCAAACTGGAAAAAGAAATAGAAGCAACTTTGACATACAAATTCAATTTGATGTAAAACTTGCTGTAATCTGATGGAGGCTAATAAAAAGGGTTGGGTTTTTTTTGCTTAGTATAGTCTAAACTCTTTGTGCTAGGACTCAAACACTAATTTAACACTTATTTCTAAACCTAGAAAACAACAGGTTATTGTGAATGAAACTCTTATAGGAAAAGAGTGAAAACCTTGTTCACAGCAAAATTAACTATGAAACCTTATTTTAAACTACACTTAAAATTTTACGTGTCATTCTTTGAAAAAGGAGGTAATTTTTTGAACAGTTGTATTAAAGAGCTTGTAGAACTAATATATATTCAGTGAGATTTTTTAACTGCCTTAAACTAATTTGTACAGATATTTAAAATTTGCACAATTCTGTCTTGCTGACAGAAGTTCTGATAGAAACAGACGAGAGGTTTACAAATGAAACCAACTTTTGTTCAGTTTTATCTGGGGCCTGCATGTTTGGAAGTTGTATAATCTAGTCTATTGTAAACTTCAGCTGGCTTGGAAGTCAGTTTGTCCTGTCCTCTCCCTCAGATTGATTATCCTTTTGGTCTGCTAGAAATAAGGGCAAGGGCTTCTGGGTTTTCTTCATGTATTGGGCAAATGCTGGCTGATTACACGTGGAGCTGTTGTGATTAATGACTGTGGGTGGCAAATGGTGACTGGAGATGTCCACCAAGTCCATTGCACGTGTTTGTGGTTTGTTTTATACTGTACATCTCACTTTAGAAGCACCTAGGCTAACAGAAAGGCACTTTAATATAAACCTAAAATCAAACATCCTAGCAAAAATGAGGAAAGCTCTTAATGTGCTACATAGGAATTTGTAATGTTTCCAAACCAAGTGAAGAACTGTTACTTTTCCCTTGTTTAGACATGCATGTTTACCTTGGTTTGTCTTCCTGAAGACAAATTAAAGCTGGTTTGTATATTCCCTTTTTACTAGCACAAAACATGGCAGCATGTATGTTTTGTTGTTAATGTTCTCCAAGTCAGAGGTTGGAATCTGAACAGCAGCTGTTTGGCTTAAACAAATATTTATTGTTATTTAGGGAGCTAAAGCTTCCTAAAGCCAGTGGAAAAACTTACACTGACTTCAGTGTAAGATCAACACCAAGAACCCCTTTCTGAGAATTTTAGCTTTAGAAGTACCTTGGACTGTAATCAGTAATTTGGGAACCAAATACTTTTCTTTCTGCCTAACTTACTGTTGAATTTTCCATGCTTAAGTGACTAGTGGAAGGAACTGGATTCTTGGCTTCACATAGTCCTGTAGGAATGAGGTCAGAATTATGCCCATGAAGTATTTCCAGTGTTGTGATGACAAATGGTAACACGCTGCCAGTCTTTTGGTTTCATGCCTTGTTCCAAATCCACTGGAGTGGGTTTGTAAAGCAGAATGTAATTTACTTTTTTTTTTCACAAGGATGCTCTTTATAATTCCAGAATATCTCTTTGTTGCTTTATACTTTGTAAAATTGATTTTCTAACTCTGTGTGCATAACCATATGCAGTCCTTTATTTTAAGGACTAAAAGTTGACTGAACTGGAATCCAGTTGGAAGTTACTGCTCCTGTACAGGTTTTGCACCATGACTTAAAGGCAAATGTAGCAATGGTCTCTCTTGATCCCACATTGACACATTCTGAAACCTAAACAGCAAGGAGATGAGCTCCAGTGGGCAAAATGAGATTTCACCCTTCAGTTCCATTTACAGGGTTTCTGATCTGTTAAGACCTTCATTGGCAGTGCCTGTGAACATTCCAGACTTCCCTTCTTGTCTAGGCTAATGACCTGGTAATATAGAAAAATCATGTCTCAACCATGGTGCCCCTGAATGAAATTTCAGGTAGGAGAATAGTTGGGTCCCTAGTAGAGGTAGCAAGAGGGAGCCTGCATGGTCTTACTGTTAGGGGTCCTTGTTTAGGAGAGGATCTTCTGCTGCAGGGAAATGAATGTTCTATCATTGTTAATGTTATATTTATAAATATTCTATTAATGATAGAACTTAGTATGAAAAAAGCATCTAATCCCAAACTTTACAAAGAGGTGTTTAGCAGTTATTTTAATACTGCTGACTTCATACCATTGTTTTGGCTTTGCAATACCCCAGGAAAAGAAAATGAGCTTGAACACCCATGAACTGTTGAACAGTGATAAAGTCTTTTTTTTTTTCCCTTCTTTCCTTGAACCAGCTGTTTGCCAGGGAGGAGGAGCTCTCAGGCAGCAGCAGGTTTTGCTGTTCACCCTGTGGTTCCTCAGCCTGCTCTGTGGGACTGATCCCTGCTGACTTCATTAGTGCTTCCCAGAGGGTCACCCTCTGGACTCAGATCCTTAATTTATCAACATACTACTGTGCCTAACAGTACCCAACTCTTACCTGTTTCATTCTGTCTACTGAGTAGGTTTGGAAGGTGTATTTTAATATTAATTTTTCATAATATTGTACATAGTATTGACCATCATTTAAAGTGAAGAATTAGTACTGGAAGATCTTTTGAAGAGCCTGATCCTGATGATTCCCTTGCACAAGGAGGCCTTACTCAGAGTCCAGGAGGGACACTTAATCAGGACTTGTGGGATTGAGTCCTTGGTTAGTAGGAATTTTCATATTGAGTTCTCCATGTGCTCCACTGCATTAACTTTTTTAATTAAAAAAAAACCCAAACAAGCCCAAATCCTTACATTGGAAGGTGGTGACTAGCATTTTACCTGCTATTAACAGGGAAGTTTGGGAATGAGCTGAAATTGTTCCACAGCTTGACTCTGTTAACTTCGTGTAGTTGCAAAACATTAACTTGGTGGGGTTTTTGTTTTTATTGTAATAGATTCTTTTCTAGATCTGTTGACATTTTTCACATGCACTATTTATAGTACTCTTAATACAGACTTGCTGAGAGGGAATATTTCAGTGACAATGCAAATATTAGACCGAAGATCTTAGTAGATTATCTTGGTTAATACTTAAACCAACTGTGAAGCAGCTAATAGGGAAAAAAAATAAAGATTTTTTTTTCACAGCTACATCTTTAGATGAAGAAGATTTTGACATAAGATGTTGATTGGCATTTTAACATAAAACTGAGTGCTGGAAAACACGTTCCAGTGGTGTTTCCTAGCAAAAGAATCTGTTGCTCTTTATTTTATTCTGGAATATTTAGACTGGGGGGGGTGGGGGAGTTGCTTGTTTGGGGTTTTTTTTGTTTCTTTTTGACGAAGGGAATGTAATTTAGAAGTTTTCACTGGCAAGTTTTCTATTAATTTTAAGCTTCTTCAAAAATCTACAGCAAATGGATGTTCTGCTGCAGGGAATCTATCCCCTGCTGAAGCATTTTTTTCATTGAGCAATCTGTGTGTGTGTGCTTCTAAGTACCTGCTTTGTTAATAATATGTATTTCAGTGTAAAGAGCATATTTTGTATGCAAAAAAAAAAAACCTGTTAGAGTTGTAAAAAAAAATTTTATTGTGTAGTGAATGTTTTCAGATGACAAGATTAATTCTGAAATAACTCGACTATATCTAGTTGTAGTTCATGTTGTGAAGCTTTGCTTTTGTAAGATACAAATAAAATAACACTTTCTAATGAGCTCTCATATTCACTGCCTGTGTTTCACCAGGTGAACTGCTCAGGGCTAAGGTAAAAAACAGAAGCAAGGAATTTATGTTTCAATCTGCTTCATTTCACTGCTGAACCATGACATGATTTTTCTGCTTTTGAATCTAGCACATTTGGTCATCTTCCAAAGCCTTAGATTTCCTCCTACTCCCTCTTTCCTTCTTAGCAAGAATGCTTCTGTGTCTGAAATCAGAATTGTTATCATGTGAGGTGGTTGTCACTGCAGTGGAGCTTCCATGTTGTTCTGAGCAACTCTGAAGGTGGCACTGAGTTTGAAGTTCCTTTGTACACTGGAGTTAATCCAAAGTGTGACTCAAGTTCCTGGTTGTAGTTCCTGCTAGGGAAACAAAGAAGCCAAGAGCCACCCTTCTCCCTTCTTGTTTTCACACCTTCCCAGGCAGGTGTTCTCTGGAAATGCTCAGCCATCCAGTGGACAGAGCAGAGCAGGTCACTGTGCAAGGTGCTCTTCAAAACCTCAGCCAGAGGAGGAGGCTCAGGGAAAACTGATCCCACTGTAAGCAGGAAAAGGGACTAGATGACTTCTAAATGTTCCTCCCAGGCTAATCTGTGAAAATCTAATAAAATCTAAGGATAGTTTGTTGCTGACTTATCTTCAAAGTCAAACACAGTATGGTGGCTGCATTTCTCTTCCTTAATACTGGGAGAGGAGTCAGAGAAAGCACAAGACTCCAGAAAAAGAATGGGTATCTTAGATGTTTTCATCTGTACTGCTGAAGAGCACTGCATTTTAAACACTTTAGGCTCTAAAAGAAGTCCAATATTCTTTGTCATTGTTTAAAAACATATTTATTAACTATGTGGGTTGCCTCATGCTGGAATGAAGAAACACTGGTAGCAGGGTCAGAATCTTGACTGGGTGGGCAAATTTGTTTTTTCAGATTATTTCCTTGCCGTAGGTCTTCCAAAAATTCTGCTTTGAGTTTGTTGAGCTCTTCTGCCAGGCTCTTCATCTCACTTGGGAGTACTTTTTTATCTAAAAGAAAATGAAAGCTTTTCACTTTATGTTTAAAGACAAAATTTACAGAGTTTCACTCCCTGGGATTCTGAAAGGAATTCTAAAAGGGATGGCCTTGGGCACACCTGCAGGGTTGGGATTCCTTGATCATTTTCCCCCAGGGAATCTCCCAGGTGTAGCCACATGTGGCCAGCTCACCTCTGGAATGTTCTGCTCACCCCTGGAACATTCTGCACGTACCTTTTGCATCCTTCATGGCCTGGGAGATGATGTGTCTGCACCTCTGATCAGCCTGATGGATGGTACTAGCTGCACAGATGGCTCGATCCACTTCCTAGTCAGAGGTGACCCCCCCAGGAAAGAAGAATTTGTGCAAACATGTTAGATTTGGTTCAGATTGTACCTGGGTTCTGAAGTAGTCTTACCATAGAATTGAATCAGAGAATGGGTTGGGTTGGAAGGGACCTTAAAGATCACCCAGTTCCCATGGCAGGGACACCTCCCATTAGACCAGGTTGCTCAGAGCCCCATCCAGCTTGGGCTTAAGAACTTCCAGGGATGGGGCTTCCAGCACCTCTCTTGGCACCCTGTGCCAGTGTCTCACCACCCTCATGGGGAATAAATTCCTCCTAATGTCTAATCTGAAGCTATCCACCTCTAGTTCTGATCCATTCCCCTGGACCTAAAAAATCCCTCCCCAGCTTTCTTATAGTCACCCTTCAGATACTAGAAGGCCTCAATAAGATCTCCTGGGAGCCTTCTCCAGACTGAATAACCCCAATTCTCTTACTCTGTCCTCCTAGGAGAGGTGCTCAAGCCCTCTGTGGCCCTTCTTTGGACATGCTCCAGCACATCCCTATCCCTCCTGTAACAGGGGCTCCAGAACTGGACACAGTACAGACTCCAGGTGGGGTCTCACAAGAGTGGAGCAGAGGGGCAGAATCACCCCCCTCACCCTGCTGGCAAACAAGAAATGCAGGAGCAGCAGTGACTGGTGCAGTGCTCACCTGCTCCAGTGCCTTTGGAGGCCACTGGGTGACTGCCAGAGCCTGCTGTGTGTGACATTAAGATGTGAAATGTCATTTTCCTCTGTGTGACAGCTCCAAAACATTTTTTCTACTCTAGAATATACAATTCTTAAAGTTGTTTCAGTGGTTTAGCTTCATAAGGTGACAGAAGTTCCCATTTCAAATAGGATTAACTCTTCTGCCTATGCTTTTGTAATCAAGAAATGCAACAGCTATTTCTCAGTTTCTGGGATGTTCTCCATTCAGGAATAACTAATTCCCTCATTCACTGTCACCTGGAAGAGCCATGGCTGTGAGGACAAGCAGTGCTACCTTTTGCTCAGTGTTCTCCTCGTTTTGCTTCACTGGATTTTCCAAAGCAGCAGCCAGGATACTAATTATCTGCTCACTAAGAGAACAAACAAAAGAGAAAACCACATTAATCAAACGGTTTCTCTGAAGATTTTTCTTTCATTTTGCAGTGATGCCTCATCAGAGAAAGAAAAACAGGGCAAGTTTTCAGTTAAATTTATGAGGCAATCAAGGAAATCATCTTTATACAGCAAGTTAGATGAAAAACAATTACAACTCAAACCACAGCCAATTATTTCCAGTCCTAAAGTTTAAAGCAATTTACATACATTTGCAACGGTGGTTTAGAAACACTTTGGAGGTTAATGCTTCAAGGATGGGTGGCTGTGAATTCCCAACAGCTGCCATCTCTTGTGTTTGATTGGCTGGCAAAAATCACCACACTGAAGTTTTTTCACATGCTGTTTAGTTACAGTGAAAATCTGCCCACCCACTTAGGAACACAGGACTGAGTCAAACCCCTTGCACCAATCCAGCAGCATACTCATTTTCTGAAGTGCCATCAAAACTTTTCAGAATGAGGCTGTTCAGTTCCCAGGCGTTTTTCTTGAGATCAGGCTTTTCTATTTTTCTTGCCATTAAACATATTGTCTGCTCAGGTACTGGGTGACTTCTCAGACGGTTTCGCTGCAAGCAGCATTCGAGTGGACACTCTAAAAACAGCTGGCAGAAGCTCAAGGAATCTAAAAGAAAATAAACAATTTTACCTTTAAACACTTCCAATCCAAATTTTTGAGAGCAACACGCACAGGAAAGGCTGTGAATGAGGAACTTCTGTGCTAGTTCTGAGCCTCTGCTTCAGATCTACACTGGAATTTGAAAAGAATATAAACTATTTTCCCTTCTGTGCTACTCAAGTAGTAACATCTGAGATCAACGTATATGGCAAAGGCTTTAAGTGGCCCAGCAATTTGTAATAACAGAGTAATGAAGTTAAATTGATGATTACTGAAGGAACCCAGTGATTAATAACAAACGTTCCCCAAGAGTGCTTAAAGAAAGGCAGCTACAGTGCACTGAACTTCCTACAAAGCTGAAATCGTCCTTATGCATAGGAACGGTGAGTATTTACATTTACGAGCCAGCTGGTACACCTCGTATCTCATGCTCTGGTAATAAAAGTTGTCATCCAAGATCAGGTAGAGCGGCCCAGCCGTGGCTGCACGTGTCAGGTAACCATCTCCAGCGTGGCTTCCCGCAGAGGAGAGCAGCCCCTGCTGCCGGCAGCAGTCCAGGAAGCGCTCCCAGGCCGCTTGGGCGCCGGCGGCGGGGGCGGAGAGCGGGTCCCCGCTGACCAGCGCCCGCACGAAGCTCTCCAGGCACTGCAGCAGCTCCCGCCGACTCTGCTTCCAGGGGGGCAGCTGCGGAGGAAGGCGGCGGAGGGGTGAGGACCCACGCACCTGCTCCGCCCAGCTCCGGCTCCCCCCATCGCCGGGGCCGCTCCGCTCCCCGCGCTCCCGCCCGCCCCAGGCCCAGGCCCCGCGTGGGAGACGCGCCGCGCTGCCTGGCAACAGCGGCCGCGCGACCAGCGGCGCTGGCCAATGAGAGCGGAGAACGCGCCCCGACTGACCAATGGGGACGGCCCTTCCGGCCCCGCCTCCGACTCGCGCGAGCCGAACGCTTCCGGCGGGATGAGCTCGTCGTAGGTGAGGAGGCCGCAGGCCCAACCCTGGCGCTGCGGCAGGAGGCGGAGCAGGGCCCGGGCCAGGCTGGACTTGCCGGCCGCCGGCAGCCCGCAGAGCACGCACAGCCCTACCCGGGCGCTCCCGCCGCCTCCCGGCTCTTCGTGTTCCGTCAGCGCCGCCAGAAACCCGATGGTCGTTCCCGCGGCCCGGCCGCCGTCGGCCATGCGCGGGGCTGGCGCCGCCAGAAGCCCTTTGGTGGGCGGGGCGGGGCGTGGAGGTTTCGTCACGGGGGCGCCGGGGCCGTGTGTGGGAAACCCGGCGATTTGGCTCGGTTTTATTTGGGCAATAAACTCAACAAGGCGACCCAGGAGCGTCGGAGGGTTCACTAGACCCAGCGGTGCGGGTTTCTTGGGCCCCTAAAGTCAAGACGCTGCCAAGGGTGCGGGTCCTGGTGATTTATTTCAAATTATATGAACGTAAGGTTATGTTTGTTAATAAGGTGCAAGTGACGGGTATATTTAACAATAAGATTCTGAGGAATGAAGGAACATAACACTTTTTTTGAAGACTTTTCTCTCCAGTGCAGTTCTGTGTGCAGTGTTTTCTGGGCTCTTTCATCCAGCTCTCTGCTGACGTGGCTGGCTGTGGGGGTAGAGCTATTTTCTTGGTGAGGTAATTCCATAATGTGAGGTAGCACACTGCTGAGGGGCTGATCCAGGAGGTAGACAGGCTGCAGACTGCCCAAGAGTCAATCAGTGTTCTCATTTTTGCAGTAGCATCTCAACTAGAGGTGACTAAATGATGCCTGTAAAGAACTGAATTCACTTCTCTTGGGCCTGCAAGTAAAGCTGCACTTCAGGAGGTGTCTTCATCTGGTCTCTGATGCTGTTAAGAGATTTAATCTAATGAGAGTTGAACTTCAGGCTCCTGGTTGATAAAAACCCAAGAGATGAGGTAGAAGAGGCACAAGCACAGTTAGCACAACAATGAGATGTTTCACATCTGTGGTCAGTGCCTCTGGGCAGCAAGTCTCTTCCAGAGGCACTTGGTTTCAGAAGGTGCTTTGGCTGCAGAAGGAGTGGACTGGAGGACTGCAGTTAAGTTTTCCAGACTAGTTTCTTGTCACAGTTGGGTTCCTGAGTAACTTCTCAGACAGCTGGTTTAGGTGGAACCACAGGTGGCTGAGGTCCTGAAGGAAACTGGGTTTGCACTGTCTGCCTGAAGTGTGGAAAACAACTTTTGTCAAGTATTGCATGACTTGAGGCAACTGGTATTTCTAAGCTGGTTCTTTATATTCATGTTTAAACAGTTCCTAGCAATTATACCTAAATATTTATATAAATACTACAAACCTTGGAGCAGGGAAATGGGATATGGTGAAAAAATCTGGGCTTGGTGTGGCAGGCTGGAAAAGATGTTGCAGAAAATCAGGTTATTAGAAACACAAGATTTGCTAATTATTCAGTATTAAGCTAATTGTATTTCAGAATTAATCTTCATTTCTTGTGTCAGTCTTCACAATCTCTTGCAACATTTTGTTTTGATAATTCTAAGAATTAGATCCACAGCCTGGCTAAGATGCTGCTCTGGCCTCAGAATTCAAACATCACTCTGCTCCATCCCATACTATTCCCAGCCTGTGTTCAGCTCCCAGTTCCCCAAACAGAAATCCTGTCTAGTACATTACAGATTATTTAAAATCTTAGAAATTCAGATGGTTTCACTGTATCCAAAAGCCACAAAGCAAAAAAAAGGGACTGCAGAATTTGGATTGCTCAAAATAATGCAAGTGCAGGTCTGTTTTACCTGATTATTTCTTGTGTTATGACTTGGTTTGTTATTTTGCTTTGGTTGCTGCACGTTGTTATCCCTGAAATAGAAACCACATCATCAGGCAGATCTCACAGACTCATGGAATGGTTTGGGCCAGAAGGGAACTCTACAGGTCATCTAATCCAACCCCCCTGCAGGGAGCAGGGACATCTGCAACTAGAGCAGGGTGCTCAGAAGATATGCATTTGTGGGAAGTGAAATACCTGTGTTGTCTTCTCCTGCAAAACTTCCTTCTTATTGCATCCCTCTTAAATACTGCTAATCCAGTAAGGATTACTACTGGCAACACAAGGAGGAAAAAGATGAGGAGACCATCCCGAAGTGAGGTATCTGGAGACAAAGAATTGAAATCATGTAAGCTAGAAATCTTGTGTAACCTCAGATGAAAGCATTTTTCCTGCTAAAAACATCTTTCTGTTGTTACAAGTAATGTCTTTGAATTATCAGAGATTAAAACTAGTGACTCCAGTGAAACTGGAGGCTGCTGGTTTCCTTCTCAAGCCTCAATGTCTTCCTCTATAACACCCATTTAATCAGAATTGTGTTTTCAATACTTAAGTATATGTCTAAATATCTAACTAAGAACCAAAACAGTCATTCTAAGCAATTTATTTTTATCTCAGAGTTCAGATTCTACCTTGTGTGAATGTACACACCAGATGTGTGTTCCTCAGGCCAGTCCATGATTGTCTCATGGGGGAGATAAAAAATAAAACCACAGTTGAAAAGAGAGTGTAAAAAGCCCCTGTGATTCCTGTATTCCTTTGTCAGACACTGGGGGCAGAAGGAAGGCAGTTTCAGTTCCCTACCTGTGTGAGCTGGGCCACTGTCGATGCTGCCACCGTAGCCTGACTGGTTGCAGGAGGGAGGTGCCCACCCGGGGTGGCAGTGGCAGTTCCCGTTGTTGTTACACACCTGCAGGGGACAGGATCAGTCACATTAACAACCCCTTTCTGGAAGTGGCCACTTTCAACCTCCAGGGTGGATTTGGAGTGGCACAGTGAGTAGCAGGGGGAAACAGGAGGTATTGCTGTTAGAAATACATCAGGTGTTGACTGGCAATAACATCCCCAAACACTGAGTGATACCAGTCCCAGAAATTCATTCTCTCTACGCATTAATCTTCATTTTGTTAGTCAGCTGGGGTAGATTACAGAGCAAAAAACACATGGTTTACAATCTTTGGACTCCCATTTTGATTTTTCATATAGAATTATATAAATCAGGAATCCTGACACTGTCCCCCTTAGAGGAATATTTTCCTTTTACAATGCAACAGCTTACTAATATTAGAAAGTTCCCTAGGGAAAATCAGAACACAGGTCCTTCAACATTCCTGCTAAGAAGTTTATATTACAATGGCAACATGAATTACAGATAGAAAGGTGGGCTTAATTTTAATATAGATGAGAAAAAACAAACAAACCCAAAGCCATCTGGCTGGTGTTTGTTTTTATGCAGGGATTTTGCACCTGGAAACAGGGCATGAAGATGTTATCTACTCACCCCATTATCATTGCACTTCTGCTTCACATCACAGCTGTAACCCAGATGGCTTGAATCAACACACTCAAAACCTACACAGGCCTGGAAAAAGTAATTTGTGTTTTTGAACAGAAAACCTAAAAAGCTCATAATTTTATAAGTACACTCTAGAAATAAAAATATATTAGCATTAATTACATATTTATAT